>JBBYHM010258167.1:0-28948 GCA_038381775.1 Adansonia rubrostipa | reverse complement strand
TTATGGCATAGAATTGAATAGATTGTTTCTTTGTTATGAAACATGCATGACATCAATTATAGTAAAAATATCTTTAACGGCAAGCAACATGCTCAGTTATTGTCTCTGATCAAAGGATTGAATCAGTTTCAATTCTTGAATGTAAATATCCCAGTCAATCAATTCCCTCAAAAGCAAGTTGAAAAGTGGAATATTTGGAAAATATTGTAGTTTGCTGTTTCTTTATAATGTTTGGAAGCCAGGGTTTGGACTGTTAAATAAATTGTGAGGATGAAACGCACACATTATGTTGTAGTTAGTTAAGATTCATTATACCTACATATTTTAAAGGGTATAAGAAGATAGAATTTAAAATTCACAAGTTCTTATAGATGTCCAAATGCACCACTAAATAGGCATCCAACAAATCCATAATTTGTAAATTATTATTAAAATCATGTTCACATGTATTTTAATCAAACCATTTATACTAAGCTAGAAATCCAAATCCCCTTTTTTCAAAATCAAGTTCCTAAATGCAACCTTATTCTTCTTATTTATTTTTTTTCCTTTTATTTAGAAAGGTTGAAAGAAAAACAAGGGAGGAGAAAGAATGCCTGAAGCACCCAATATAAGATGCAAATGAAAAAAAGATGAGTAAATTCTATTGGTCATAATAAATCCTGCAAGGCAAACTGCTATAAATAACAGCCATATTAACTTTAAAACACTCTCTCCTCTATTGAACATTTATGTGTCGCATATGCAAATTCTTCGCTCCTCGCAGATACTGTTGGAAAGCAAAATGAAGCATAGAAGCTGCCAAGTTTTTTTGACAAATAATATAAACAAAATAAATCAACAATCATAATGGTAATTGCTAAGGATATATCATTTTTAATTCATTGAATCGAATGGGACATAAGAGCTTCAAGAAACCCATTACCAAGAAAGAAGAAAAATTATTGGAAGAGTACAGATATAGAGTCAAAATCTGTCACAAGATATTGCAATTATAAAATATGCAGCTAAAAGTATGAAAACCACAAAATGAACCCAATTTAGTATTTTATACAGCAATTGCTTTTAAAGAGAACAGGCGGGTGGGGGGGGGGGGGGGTGGATATTAATTAATGTACCAAAGTAAAGAACTGAAGAGCTTTGGGAAAGTCACCCTGAGCCTGCAACTCCTTCCCTTTCTCCAACAGCTCCACAGCTTCAGATACTCTACGAGTAATGAGGTTGCTGGCGTCTCTCTCAGCCTGGCTCATAGGGCCAAAACTCGCAGCTAAAGCGCCCACGAAGCTGGGCTGAAGTAATTTACCACTGCCAAGGGCGGCATAACTACTACTGAAAGGGATACAGCCTGGAAGGATAAGGGTGGGAAGTGAGAAGAGAAGGGAGCGCCTGCTGATGGTTCCAGGGTTTAACAATGGGGTTCTGAGGGTTTCAGTGTTAGGATTTGGTGAAGAAAGGAGATGAGAAATTGGTGCTTTGCATGCACCCATTGCTTGCTCTGCTCTCATTCTCTTTTCAGGTCCAAATTTGGGCGGTTGGAGTTTTTGTTGATTTCATTTTTATTTATTACATTAAACTAGAGCCACAAACAAAATTTATGCTTAAATTGCTTGATATCCATGCAAAATTGTGATTTTTGTAACTTTCAAAAAGACCATACAATAAATGAACAAAAAAAAAAAAAAAAACCATACGATAAATAATATGCTTAGAAAAGACAGGCCGTTAGAATGCAAGTTGGATCGGAACAATGGAAATTTGATATTCGAATTTAGGGAAAAAAATAAGTGAAATTTATAGAATAAAAGAAAAAGTTTTCTCTCATAACTCATAATACATGGCTAAATATTCTTATATACTTAAAAAAAAACCTCTTAAAAAAAAATTCTTGATCAAGAATAATTAACATGGAGATTAGATTAAGTAAACAAATATTAGACATAATCATAAACTCAAGTAAAGATTTCTTAATAATAATATAGTTATTTGATTTTAATTTTAATTTTAAAATATATTTAAAAATCTTAAAATATTAATATAAAATAAGTTTATTTTGTTAATTATAAATATTCCTAGTTAAATAAAATAAATAAATAGAGCTTGCTGGTGCCTAAGAGTTTGGTAATCTATCTAGTTCTCTAGATCTAATTGAACTTGAATTGAGTTTAACATGAATTCTAGATTTGTACATGGCTCAACATATATCAAATGTCAAATTATTATTTTTTTGTTAATACATAGCATATACTAATTTCATTTTCATTCTATCATATATTTAAAAATATTAATATTAAATATAATATTTATTAACTAAAATAATATAATAATTAAATTGACAGTTGGCCTTGATTTTTGAAAAGTAATGCCTAATAAACCTAACCTAGTATAGTCCATGGATGCTTATGACTATGATGATCTAAATTAAGATTTTGATGATTGTTGAAGCTTTTCTTGTGAAAGGTCGAGTGCGGCCCTGCAACACAAAGGAGATAAGAAAGGGGGTCGGAGTTTGTGCTCCGGGGGCCCTCTCTGATGGTTAAGTTAGTATGTGAGTATTAGAGATACAGCAAGGGAGGTACTATGTTGGAGAAAAGATATCATTACCTTTGGGTTTACTTCCTTTTATAGGTGCTGTCTGGGGACATTATGTCAGGTAATTTGATAGGAAGGTGGCTAGCACTAAGCTAGTTTTCAGGCTATGGTGTCTTGTGGCTGGCTCTATCGGTCAGTCGCCACTTAAGAGATGTTAGTTCTGAAGTCATGCTGCTGTCGAAAGGTCACATCATTGTTGATGTTGTTATGGTGATGATTTGTTGGGGCGATCACCTATAGGTCATATGCATATTTTAGGTTATGGTGATGAGTTGTTAGGGCGATCGCCTATATATGGGTATAACAATTGCCCCCCGGTAGTCCAAAAGGCAGTTATAAAGTGACTTGGCATTTTAGACTTTTTGTCTAGGGGCAAATTGGCGCGTAGATTTGGGAGAAATTGTTTGAAATGCAAAAGGTAACGGTTGTCATTAATGACAGCTGTAACTGCAGAATGGTAATAAAGACAATGACTTTTCAGTGGCGGGACAGAGAGGGGAAGAATTAAGTTAAGACGCGTGTCCTGGTAAAAGAATTTAGAGAGGCGCTTTCAAAGGGATACGGCGCATCAGAAAAATCATGGATGGACACATGTCAGAGGGAACAAAAAAGAAAAGATGAGGTGCCAAAGGTGCACAGTACTCTTGGGAAGGGGTGAACGATATGGTAACACATGTTAATTTGAGGAGTGCGAAGGGTTGGGCTTTTTCACTATATAAGAGGGTCTAATCACAATGTGTTTAGAAATAAGAAAAAAGGGAAAAAAGAAAAAAGAGAAGAAAACGAAGAAAAAAGATTGGTAGTGTGGCTGCAGGTTGCTTCTGAGGAGAAAGGGTGAGCTTAGTGGTGAGAATGCCTATTGAGGGGTTATTACTTTTGGAAGTTTTCTTCACTTGTGGGTAGCTTTGTTAATTTTTTTGTTTGTGTGTTGTTTTGGCAACGAGCGGGCAGGTGGAGTCGCGAGTAGGGGGCATTGCTAGTATTGAGTTTTTTGGTAAGTTTTTATTTAGTTCGTTTTTTATTACTTTTTTGGCTTCTGTTTGTGGGTTGGGAATGAGTACCCGGAGTATATGGTGGAAAGGGGAAAGTTGTTAATTAAGTCAGTCACGAGGAAAGGTAGATTAGAGGAAATAGGGGAGGAAGTGAGAAGGATAGTCGAAAGATTAGGTCAGAAAGGCATGGTTGGTCACGTGGTGGTGGAGGAGAGAGATTTGAGGGAGGTGATGGTAGCAGAACAAAGTGGTGATCAGAGTGAGAAAGTGTCTAACGGTGATGGTGTTGAGGAGGCAATCATAGATGAGGTGACCGCCAATTTGAATACTGAAGCAATTGAGGTGTATAGTGGATTTGTCAATATGCAAATGATCTAGAAGTGGATGCATGATAGAGGGGTGGATATGGGAAAGTACCAGATTGCCGAGGCAGAGGCATAGCAGAAGGCCATGTTTGCTGAAGAAGATAGCGTGACATTGTATTTGCATATTTTTAAGGCTGAGTTCCACCTTTCATTGGAGCTATTCTTTTATGCATTACTGGGGACGTACAATTTGTCGCCCAACCAGTTGAAGCCAAACAGTTGGGCGATTTTGCTTATATACTTCCTGGTGTGTAAGGAAAAGGGCTAGCTACCATCAATAAGGGTGGTGATGGAGTTGTATTTCCTGAAATAAGGTGAGCCCTGTTCTTACTACTTACAAGCGAAGGAAGGGGGGAAGTTGGTGGTCGACCTTCCATCAAATGCTCATATGAGGGGGGAATAGTATTTCATGGTGACCAAAATGGCGGGCACATCCTGAGGTTTTCTAGTGCAGTGGGGCTGAAGGTCGTGGTTGAGTAATGAGAGGACGAGCCTAGACATCGAGGAAAATGATTAGGTGTTATTCTTTAGGAGCAGCTACGTAAGCAGTAAGCAATATTTAACACTCTGCAATATCCAAAAAAGATGTCTAGGTCAAGATCTGCCGGACATGCCAAAAAGGCCAGTGCAACCACCTGGTCAGCGCAAGAGACAGCGGTTGCTAAGACATCAGGGAGGTATGGTTTGTGGATTATTTAAGTTTGAGATTGGCATGTGTGTGTATATCGAGCAGAGTTGCTAATGTTTAATATCCGTGGTTATAGGTGAAGTTATGGTGGAGGAAAGAATAGAGGATTTAGAAAAAAGAAAGGGAGTTGGAGGGTTTGTTGGCAATGATGGCGAAGAGAGTTTGAGAGTGAGTGGTAGTGATTGGGTAGGTAGGAGGGCAGGAGTGGATCATCAATCCACTCAAAAGGTTGAAGACGGTATTTCCTTTAGTCATTTGGTGTTAAGGTAAAAGATGTTGGTGAACTAACCTGGTTGTTTTTGATTGTACAGGGATAGATCCGGTGCAGACAGCATTGGTGGAGCAGACGGCATTGGTGGAATAAGCGGTCAAGCAAGTGGTGGCAGAGAGGGCAGCTGCACGCCAACGAAAGGGAAAGAAGAAAGTGGGTGAGCGACATGAAAAAGAGATGCCTGCTACAGCTATTGCTAGTCAAGAAGGCGTTCATCGTTCTACGCCAGATATGGCGACTACAATAGTGCTTATTTCATAGGCCAGAGCAGAGAGGGTAGGATCGAGTGACAGACTCATCCCGGGGAGTGAGGCATCATTTCAGCCAAGCAGCGCTTCTACAAGGCCACGATTAAGTCATCACAGTCCAAGTGCAGGTAGTCACAACTTGCTTGGCATAGTCCGAGATGGTCGAGTGCTAGACTTTGAGGTGGCGTTGAGGTGGGTGATGAAAGATGTGGCACCCACTGATCGAAAGGTTTTGGGAAGGAGGAGTCCGGCTTAAAACTTAAATGCTGCGATGGTAGGTCTGGTGGAGGTGAGTCGATTAAGTGTAATAGGTTATGTTAAGAAGGAGTATGTTCATTTGAGATATGTGCTGTGACCTTGGTGCAGGCGCTTCATTGCCAAACGGCGTATACCTACCAAATGGTGAATTGATAGGAGAAATTCAATCTTTAAGCGTCGAAGATAGTAGAGCTGGATGCCTAGGTTGTAAAACACAAGGAGGCGAACGCCAAGCTTGAGGCATCTTTGAAGGAGATCGAGGAGAGGAGGGTGGCTGAGATTGTAGAGCTGCTTTTGAAGGGAGAAAAGGCAGAAGCTGCTGTTGCTGAGTCGACAAAAAAGCTTGGGGATCAAGATATTGAGCTTCTATCTGCCAAGTCGAAGGTCACCGAACTAGAAGGTCAGATTGGCGATTTGGAAGCTCGTCATCAGGATGAACTGAAGAAGCAGTAGGAAGAGATTTTTGATAAACTTTTTGCTACTGTGGACTCGTACCGTCGTAATGCACTTTATAGGGTCCAATTGCTGCACGGTCTCTTTAATCTGCGGGCGATTGACTTGGGTCGATTATATACGCTGCCCGAGGGTTCAATGTGCTGTTCCCTAACCAGCAGGAAATAGATGAAGGGCATCAAAGGATGTAGCATTATATACTCTTGCACCAAAAGAGTCTAAGTAGGGCGAGTCTAGTGATGAGGCTGGCATTCAGACTGTTTTGTCGACTAGGGGTGACTGATGTATTGACTAGCCTTTTAGGGCTATCTTTTGTAACTTTTTGTGAAATGAAAGAGATATATTTTTGTAAGTACTTGTTGTTTTATGTCTTTATTTTTGATGATTGATAGCCAAATCAAATTTTAAGTATTGTCTTATGGCTAGCCAAACGTGTCTTTTCGGCTTCTGGTTAAGATCTTTGGAATGATGGTTTCAGATAGCCATTTTGCAACGATGGCCATGTTTTATGGTAGTAAATGACCTTGGGGGTCGTTCTGGAAACTACGTGTTGTGAGAGAGAAAAAAATGACAAAGGTTTTGAATAAGTTATTATCTCATTCGATGGAGTCCTTTATGCTTGCTCACGTGGCGAGTAGTATGATTTTGCGTCATTTTTTATTTAGATGCCTTTCAGGTGACTGCGTGTTGCGATCTTGATAGTGCACTTTTTGATGTGCTATTGTATGGAGAAAAATTTTGTTTTGAATTATGATAAGTGCTTGAAGGAGAAGGTACTTACAAGTAGTATTTCTTTAAGTGAGCAGCATTCCATGTATTGGGGACGATTTGTCCACTTAGGTCTGCTAATTTGTAAACTCCAAAGCCAAGAACTTTGTTGATTTGATAAGGTTTTTCCCAGTTTGGGGATAATTTCTTTCGTTCCCCGGCTAGTTGACTAGCTTCACAATTTTGAAAAATGAGGTCGCCAACTTGGAATTATCAGTTATTGACTCAACGGTTGTAATATCTGGAGACTTGCTGGGCCCAGATTGCCATTTTGATGGCGGCGTCTTTTTTGGCTTCTTCTAATAGATCAAGGTTAGCCCTTAGGTGTTCGGAATTGAGTTCTTCACTAGGGTTAGCGGCACGTAAGCTTTACACTCCTATTTCAACAGGTATGACAGCTTCTGTACCATATATGAGGCTGAATGGAGTGGCTGTTGTTGCTTATGTTTCGGTAGTTCGGATTGCTCAAAGTATCTCGAGTGTTTATTCTGCCCATGTGCCTTTTGCGTCGTCTAATTTTTTCTTTAATGGCTGTAGGATATTTTTATTCATGGACTCTACTTGTCCATTCTATTTGGGGTAGGCGACGAAGGTGTAGACAAGGTTGATGCAAAACTTCAAACAAAAATTATGCAATTTGTTGGCTAACAGTTACTTGTCGTTATCTGTAATTATAACATTGGGTATTCCAAACCGACAAAGAATGTAATGCCAAATGAAATTTTCCATGGCTCAGGCAATAATGGTGGCGACTGGCTCGACTTCTACCCATTTTGTAAAATAGTTGCATGCGACAAGTAAAAATTTAAGCAGGACGTTCGCCAGAGGGAACGAGACCAGAATATCTATTCCCCAAACACAGAATAGCCAAGGGTTGAAGATTTGCTTGAGTGCCTCTACTGGCTGACAGAGAATTGGGGTAAACTATTGGCGCTTATCGTATTTTTTAATGAGTGTTGTTGAATCTTTCCTCATTGTGGGCCAGAAGAATCCTTGTTTTAGTGCCTTGAGTGCCAGAGCCCTTCCACCTAGGTGGTTGCTGCAGACACCGCCTTGTATTTCTCGTAAGACGTAGCTAGCTTCTGAGAGGGTGAGGCATCTAAGCAATGGAAGAGTGAAAGACTTTTTGTATAGGGTGTTATTAATAATTATGTACCTAGCCGCTTGTTTTTCTAATCGTCTCCACTGCAAAGGGTTAGTTGGGGCATGATTGTCTTTGAGGAAGAAAATGAATGGTGTCATCCAATTTTCTTTGGCATCAGCGATGATTTGGTGCACGTATCTGTCGTAACTGGGCATTATGACGCACTTAAGTAGGACTTTTCCTCTTATAGAGATATCTATGCTGCTAACCATCTTGGATATACTATTAGCCCTGGAGTTCTTTTCTCTGGGTATCTGTTTTATCGTGACATGTGCGAATTTCTGGGCCAGGCTGACAATTATGTTGTGGTATTTGATGAGTAGCTCATCTTTTACGTCATATAGCCTGTTAACTTGGTTAGCCACCAGTTGAGAATCTGTGTGGGTGATGAGGTGGTTGGCACCAAGGGCTTTAGCTAGCTCTATTTCGACGATTAAAGCTTCATATTCAGCCGCATTATTGGATGTTGCGGACTGAAAAGACAGGCCATATTGCCATTCTTGACCGTAGGGATCAAGTAAAAGGACTCCCGCACCACTCTTTGTTTTGCTTGAGAAGCCATCAACAAAAATGGTCCATACATCATGTTAGCAGTTGGAAAGAGTGTTATGGATGTTGTTTGGATGATCATCACGGGTTAGAGAGTAGTTTGGCGATGGCTCTTTTGACGTTTAGAAGGAACATTTAGCGATGAAGTCTGCCAGAGCTTGTGTTTTGATTGCTTTTCGAAGACTGTAGGTAAGCCCAAATTCTCTAAGTTTGACACTCTAACGAATCATTCTTCCAGTCGAGTCAACTTTAAGAAGGATATCTTTGAGGGGATGGTCTGTTAAGACGGTGATTGGGTGCGTCTGGAAGTACGACCTTAATTTTTTAGCTACGATAATGAGGGCAAATACTAGTTTTTCCAATTTGCTGTAACAAAGCTTGCTAGCGTAGAGTGCCCGTTGATATAATAGACAGGGTACTATTTCCTGGCTTCTTCTTATACTAAGACAGCATCAACAATTTTGTCTGATGCAGCAAGGTATACATAGAGCTATTCATCGTGTTTTAGATTGGCGAATAGTGAGGGAGTGCTCAAGTATTCTTAAGTTGGTCAAATGACTGCTGGCATTCGTCAGTCCATTTATATCTGGTCACCCTTCTGAGCAGTTTGAAGAAAGGTAGGCACCTATCAGCTGACTTGGAAATGAAGTGATTAAGCGCCGCTATTTACCCTATCAATTGTTGTACTTCCTTACTGGATTTTGGGGGCTCATCTAGAGTATTATGCTAATTTTTTTGGGGTTCATTTCGATTCCACTAGAAGAGATTATGAAAACCAAGAATTTTTTTGCAGAAACACCAAACACACATTTAAATGGGTTAAGTTTCATGTTGTACTTACAGAGTATGTGAAAGGTCTCTTTGAGGCTGCCAAGGTGTTGGTGGAGGGAAGGAATTTTGATGAGCATGTAATCAATGTAGATTTTCATTAAACGCCCGATTTGATTTTTGAAGAGTTATTGACCAAGTGTTGGTATGTGGCTCCAGCATTCTTTAGGCCAAAGGGCATTACTTGATAATAGAAAGTTCCATCCTCGGTGATGAATGCTGTTTTGTTTTGGTCTTGAGGATCCATTTTGACTTGGTTGTACCTTGAGAAAGCGTCCATGAAGCTTAAGAGCTTGTGAACTGCAGAGGCGTCGACAAGTCAGTCGATGATGGGAAGAGGGTAGTTGTCCTTTGGACAGGCTTTGTTTCGGTCAGTGAAGTCAACGCACATTCACCATTTTTTAGACGCCTTTTTGACCATAACCATGTTGGCTAACCAGGATACTTGACTTCCCTGACATAATTGGCTACTAACAGCTTGTTGACTTCTTTGCGTATTGTTGTCAGCCGTTCTGGGGTAAATTTCCACTTATTTTGTTTGACAGGTGTGGCTCGGAGGTCCACATGTAATGAGTACATGATGACGTTTGTGTCTATTCAAGGCATGTCAGTTGCAGACCAAGCGAAAACATCCGCGTTATTCCTGAGAAAATTTACAAAAAGATTTTTTTCTGGTGGGTTGAAGGAAGAGCTAATGTTGGTGGCTAATTCAGGGTCTGAGTCCTAAAGAGCCAGTTTTTCTATATCTTCAGCTAGTTGAGTTTAGACTTTCGAGGATAATTGCTTATGGTTGGGTAGGCGTGATAGTGTGGACTGCTAGTTAAGTATCCCTGTCAATGGTGGCGATCATCTGTCGTGTGGCTAACTCAATTGATAGTAAGTGACACTGGCAGGTGGTTTGTTAGTTGGATCTTATGTACCCAATTCCCATTAGTGTTGGGAATTTGGCGGTTAAACAGTAAACTGTGGTGACCATTTTGGTTTTCTTCATGAGAGGTCAGCCTAGAATGGCATTGTAGGCAGAAGGTTGATCAACAACTACAAAGTCGACCATAGTAGTGGCCGTGTTTTCACCGTCACCCATTGTTATGAGAAGGGTGATCGTCCCTTTAACTGGGATTGGCTGATTGGCAAATCAGTAAATCGAAAAGGATGGCTTTAGGTCACCGGCATTAAAACCCATTCGAAGGAAAGCATCCCATTACAAAACTTCGACTGCACTACCATTGTCTACGAGGATTCGATTAACTTGATAGTTGCTTATGGTGGCGAATACGATGATCGGGTCATTTTCATGATCGGATAAGAGCTGGGAATCAGCGTCATCAAAGCTAACCGCCCAATAGGGTTGTTTGATGCATTTGGAGCCACATCAACCGTCATGACACAATAGATGTGGGACTTGCATTTCAATCTGCTTGTGGCCCATGTTTCGGCAGGACTGATGATCACGTTTATGATGCCAACAATGGATCGTTTGTTGGGGATGGTCTCCTGCTGCCTGTTGGGTGAACGTGCTCGATCTCTGTTGTTTGGTTCCTTATTAACAAACTGTCTGATTACGTCCTTTCTTACTCGAGATTCGATGGCATTTTTTAGGTTAAGGCGATCCTCCATTATGTGCCCGATATCATTGTGAAAATTATAGCACTTTTCAAGATCGCGCTTGCTACGGTCTCTTTTTATTGGGGGCAGACGCTCGATGAGCCCTTCTCTCATTATAATGTTGAGAATTTAGGATCTGAGAGCGGTTGCGGGAGTTTAGAACTTGTATCTTGTATGCAAAAGGGGCTACATTCATTTTCTATTTGGACTATTTGGTATTGTGCCAGTTTGTGCCTCTTTCTAGGGTGGGTTCCTGGGTGATCGATTGATCGGTTGGGCTTTTGGCCTCTACTGCCTTTTTGCTCTTTGTCTTAGTTTTTCATTCGTTAATTCGTGATTTTTATTTCTTCAACCCTCGTGTATTTTTGTGCTTTTTTGTAAAGCTGGTATAGCTTTATGGGTTGGGCATCGGTTAAGGTGTACTTCAGGTATTTGTGGTGAACGCCTGTAATAAAGCCCTAGATAGCCCACTCATCGTTTAGATCCCGGACCTCCAAGGCGGTTGCGTTGAAACACTTGAGATAATCTCGGATCGTTTTGTCATGATTTTGATTGATTGCCATTAAGCTGGTGAAGGTTTTGGCAGCTGTGCGGCAGCTACTAAAATAGGTGAGAAAATGCCTGCCTAGCTGGTCAAAGTTTATGATGGAGCTCGGGTTTTCGGACTAGTCCCTAAATCGTCATCGAGAAAATATGGCACTGGATGGCGTCTGGAATATCACACAAATTATTAAATGCACGAAAATGATTTAGGTGGTCGACCGGGTCAATTTTGCCATCATACGTGTAAAAGGAAAGCTTAACTTTTTGAGGGACAGTCACCTAGCGAATGTCGGGCAAAAAGGGGTTGTGTTTGTCTGCCAACCATTCCTAGTTACCTTTCCATGGTTCGTAGAGTTCTTTAATTTCCTGTTTCAAAGCGGCTATTTGTTGACAGAGGTCTAGAGCTTGGGTTGATAGGTGATGTCCGCCGGTGTGGTAGAAAGTTTCTAATGTCTTGTGTCATGGGACTAGTGTGGAGCAGGAACTCTCCTCTACCATTAGGCGTGTGACATGGTCTGCTATGGCGTGTCGGTCTTGGGTGTCTGCATTTGGAACGGTTGTAGTGTGTTGGGTCGGGCGGTCAATGGGTTGTGTGTTTTGGTGATTGGTTTAGGAGTTGACAAGTTAAGCCAATTGGATTTGGGTTTGCTAGACGGAGGCCAGTTGACTGGCGATAGCTTGGAATTATGCCTGGTAATGGGCGTGATAGTCAAGTTGACTGGGTGGTGTAGGTGTGTTGAGGTGAGTAAGTGGGGGTGCCAGGGCGTCTAAGGGTGTATGTAGGGTGTTTGTGGCAACGTTAGTGGCTACGGCAGTGTTGCTGGGGCCTACAGTTTGGTCATGGTGAGTGATGATCGTGGCCACTAGCGAAGTTAGCTCTAGCAGATTTTGATAATACACTAGTGGTGAGTGGGATAGCCACAGGAGGAGGGGAATAAGTATTTGGGCATGTGAGGAGTTGAGGATTACGAGGGTCAATAGAGCCGTGGTATGGTTTGTCACTTTCGATGATGATGAGAGGTTTAGTGGGATGGTGTTAGCATTTTGGTCAGCCATGGTTTTTTTCTGGTTCCAACAGACAATGCCAATTGTTGAAGCTTCTCTTATGAAAGGTCGAGTGCAGCCCTACAACACAAAGGAGATCAGAAAAAGGGTCGGAGCTTATGTTCTGGGGGCCCTCTCCAATGGTTAAGTTAGTATGTGAGTATTAAAGATACAGTAATGGGGGTTCTATGTTGGAGAAAAGATGTCCTTACCTTTGGGTTTACTTCCTTTTATAAGTGTTGTCTGAGGACATTGTGTCAGGTGACTTGACAGGAAGGTGACTAGCGCCAAGCTAGTTGTTAGGCTATGGTATCTTGTGGCCAGCTCTGTTAGTCGATCGCCACTTAGGAGATGTCAGTTCTGAAGTCATGAACTACTGTCGAGAGGTCACATTATTGTTTGATGCTGCTATGGCGATGATTTGTTGGGGCAATCGCCTATAGGTCATCTGTATATTTTAGGTTATGGTGATGAGTTGTTAAGGCGATCACCTATATATGGGTATAACAATGATTATGTAGTATAATGTAAAGCAAACTTCAGCATAGGTTTTATTCGATAACAAGCCCAAATGTTATGGGAAATCATTCTACTTAGGTTTAGCTAAGGGACAAAAAGTCCCAAAGCAAGAAGCTAACGGTTGGCTTTTAGAGAGCGTAACATCTACCCCTGACTAATCGAACCTCTCAAAAACAAGCAATGAATGTTAATATTGCTGGCGAGAAAGCCAGCGTACCTTACATGCTTTATGCAGCCAAGTATATAGATATAAGGTAATACTAAAGGCCCAAGACCTATTCTTTGCATCTTTTTTTTTTTAATTTTTGCCTTCATCTTTTCTTATTGCCTAGATACTACTAACTAAAACATCAAAGCATGCCTTGAGATATTAACTCCGACAACCCTGTGATAGTGTTGTCCTCTGATAGATCCTACTTTGCTTTACCTCTACATTCATCGCAGTTTAGCTCAATCTTCTTTATATTCGTAAAACCATTAACAATCGACGCTATTCATAGTAAATGATATCAACATCACAACTGCATCTGTTTCTTCTCTACGAGGTATATCTATTGCAACAATGGTTGCCTCTACCTCCATTGTTTCTCTATAATGCTTTCTGGACCCCTATTTGAGACTTTCAACCCATTGGCATGCCAGTATACAACAACATATCCTGCTCGCATATGTCTCTCACCAACCTGGTTACCACAACGACCCAAAGTTTTGGGACTTTTTTCACCTCCCTTTAACTATTTTTAATACTAGTAAGCCACCACAAGAACCCACCAATGTAACAATAATAGCTTTAGTGTTTCTCCACTTTGTTACTAGTGTAACTACCACCTAGCCAATAACCAATTCTATTATGGGCAATAATTGATCCTACAATAGCTTTAAATTTTGGCTAGCAGTCACAACCATTTTACATTCCATCTCCACTTATTACACCTTAGCTTATTCTACCATAACCTAATTTCCTAGCCTAATTCCAACTGTTAACTAGTCAAATTGCTTCTTAACAAGCGATTATCCAACAAACACAATAAAACTTGCTTGTCTAAACCAACAAGATCCTGATTTCTAACATCGATAACATCAATAAGAAAGCTCAGCCCTATCTCCAAGAGACCATAAGGCTGACCAAAAAGCAAATGACAAGATCATTTACCCATTACAAAATCCTAACCTAGTAAAATAGTTTACCACCATGAAATTGGAAATTGAATGTCTTGAACAAACATATAAAGGTTACATGGATTGGTTCAACTATAAACATAATTCCTTATCATTGATTGTCTCATAAGTATCTAAAATTCTCAAACTTCTCTTAGTTACTTATAATAGGACTATTCACCTGGTCAACCACCTTAACTATTTTTGCTCGTTCTAAAACCTTAAGGATATATCAAACCCCATCAAGTGTAGGATCTTCACTACCACTGTTCTTGGCCCAGTAAGAATATGCTATTATTCCTTTAAACCAAAATCAATTTTTAACTTTGATCGTAGGGAAAAAAAATTTTGGCCCATTTTAGCAGTTGTAAAGCTACAAGAATCTTAACCAGCTTGATGGCCATCATAGACGCTAGATGAATCATTGAAAGAATACATCAAATGATTTGATGCAACAACTTTGGAGGTTATGTATTGAATAAAGAATGGGCTATCTATGCATTTATCTATGGAGTTTGCCATAAATATCTTGTGTATGCCTTTATTGAAGCTTGACCAACAAAACTTTACAAGCTTTATGAGAAAGCATAGAAAGATGATGAAGCAAACAAAATAAAAATAGAAAAAACTTAAAAGGATGAACAGTGAACATGTAGAGATTGTAACAATATTTGGTAGATGACAAGGGTAGTACAAAAACAATGATAGGACAATAGGTATTTACCAAGCTCAGAAACCAACTAAAGTGATTGGACTCTATATTATTCTAGAGTTGACAATTATACCCCATTTAATGCCTGTAAAACACACGTTCTACACACTACCATGAAATAACAACTTTTAGAGTGGCTTCCTCTAATGCAAGAGGACAAATGATGTAAAAATCCCAAGAAATGTTATGAATGTAATGATGATATCGGGCATCAAAACAGAAAATTGCATCATCTTTAAAGATGAATTTAAAGTTTAATCTAAAATGGAGGAATTAGGTTTTTTTTTTTTAAAAAAAGGCAATATGTATTGATCACCACCCTCACCTCAAAGAAGCTAAGAGAATTAGGCTATTGGAAAACATCTTGTTATAAGGGTTATTATTTTATTATGGAGCAACTAAAGAGCAAGCCACTAGTAGGTTAAAAAAAGAGGAAATCTCATTTTCTTAATTTTGGGGCAATTGTTGTGTCTACAAAAAAGTTAAATCAAAATGACTAATTGATAACTTACAAAGAAGATGACTCTAATATTGTTGCCCATAATGGAAAGAACATGATTATGGTTTCGATAGCTATTAGAAATTGTCGGTTAAACCAAATTTATATAAACAATAGTAATGCCATTGAATTGATACAATGGAAAACTTTTTTTTTTAAATGTGGCTTACTGAGGTAGACTTTATCCTATCACCACTAATATAAAAGTTCATAAATCAACATATTCTTCTCAAAAGCTTCATTATGTTACCTTTCACACTTGCAGATGGCAAATACACCATTAAAATACTAGTGATTTCCTTGTTGTTAACCAACCATCCGTCTGTAGTGTTATTTAAGGTAAATGATAACTATAGTTTACTACTTGATTGTAAAATATTTTAATACCAAGAAGACTTGGTTTTTTGAACACATAACTTGCCAATGTCATTTATTCTTTGGCCAGTGGACTAGAAAGCAACAACAATGGATAAAAGAGAAAGCCAACAATACTGAAAAAAATGATATTGAAAAGCAGGGAATCGATTCTTAAGGGCATGATCTATCAACTAAGGCAATAGACATAATTAACCCTACATATTCTCAAACATTCACATTAGAAAGTATAGATAATAGAGAATTGAGCCACTACATTCAAACATCAAAGTAAATAACAATAGTTTCTTTGATGAAAGTGATCTTAATCTTTTTACTCAAATTGGATCTTCCCTTGATAAAAGAGCTAAGAATTACCTAAAGTATTCTCTAGCCTAATGTAGATGCGTTTACATGGCCAACATTAGACATGACATGAATTAATACTAGGATAAGAATGCATGCCTTAAATATAGATCCAACAACAAAATTAGATAAACAAAATAAATGGCATTTTACACCTAAGAGAATAATTATGATCAGAGAGGATGTTGACAAACTAAGTTTAGCAAAACACATAAGAAAGGTTAAGTGTTTAAAGTGTCTAAAATGGGAAATGACATATGTACTTTTACTTTACCGACCTCAATAAGACTCGAGTCAAAGATAGTTTCACCCTCCCATCAATTGACAGGTTGATGGATGCCTCAATAGAATAGGTACCTTAGTTTTATACATGCCTTCTTCGGTTACATAACAAGTGATTAGGTAAAATAATAGTGTAATATAATATAATAATTAATTAATAAAACATATCGAATATTGTTGTTTTGCGATGTTTGAAAGTGAACTTCAAATTTAGTAACCGCATGAGCTTTCTTTTTTTTTTATTTTTCTTTATTGCTTTTTCTTTTTAATTTTTTCCTTCCCTTTTTATTTTTCCTTTCTTTTTTTTTTCTTTTATCCTTCTTGTTTGAGTGTCAGGCACAATTATCACAGGTCCATGTATGGACCTTTTTGTCTGAAAAGCATCATTTGGCCCCTTTATATGAGGCACTATTTTTCATACTTTCTTTCTTTCCTTTCTCTTTTCAAACCATATTTTCTTTCCCTAGCATTCTCACACCTTTTCTCCTAATATGTCAAAAATTGAATTTTGACTCAAAAAAATAGAGAATTTAGATAAAGAGAAAAAAATAAAAGAGAAAAAACAAAAAAAAGAAAGAGACAAGGAATTTTCAATAGATTCATTCATGAAATTTGTGTTACATCTAACATAATATATAAACAAGTGCATAGATGCCCTAACAGATTCTTGGATTTTAGAATTCTCACAACAAACTTGATAGTTGTACAAATTATTTAGCAGCTAATAGATACTTTCCAGCTCATGCTTCTAGCAATGATTCTGGCTCATGATTTCCATTTTCTACTTCCATTTCAGCTTCAGCTTAGCTTCCAACTTTTTAGCTCAACTTCTAACTCTTATGCCCCATTTTTTAGCTTTTGCTATCAACTCTCAACTTCTAGCTTTTGTCTCAACTGTTGACCGTTCCTCTTTTTCTTTTTACTTTGATCAACCTGCTATTCCATAGAATTCATCACAATACCCTCATTTTCAGTTGATCCTTGTCCCCAAGGTTCAAAAGATGGAAATTAAGACTTAAGGACACTATAGTCTTCCTATGTAGCATTTTTAGGTCCAAGGTTAGACCAAATAACCAGTAACTAAGTGACAACTTGGTTATTTCATTTCACCATTCTTTTATCAATCACTTACACTTAAAAAAAAGTGGTTGGCCATTTTTTCCCACTACAGGAGGGTCTATACTAGCCATTATCTTAGCTTTAATTTTTTTTCTTCAAAAGGCTGACATGAAAGATATGATGAAGTTTTTGGTGATCAAATAGTTGAAATTTATAAGCAACCTGGCCAACTTTAGCCACCACTAGGTAAGGGCCACAGTATCCTAAGGAAAGCTTAAGGTTCTTCCGTATAGCTAATGAAGTTTGTCTATAAGGTTGAAGCTTAAGGTAGACTATATCTCCCAGTTTAAACTTCTCTCAGTCCTTTTCTTATCAACATAAAGTTTCATCTTTTGCACCTTTTACAATTGATCAATCATCAATTTGCTTAATTGTTCCTTTTTTTAATATATTTTCCACCCTTCCCATCTCAATGTCAACAAACCAAGATAATCCTAGTGGTTCATAGCAATATAAAACCTAAAATGGAGTCATTCCTAATGCAGTGTGATAATTTGTGTTGTACCACTACTTTGCAAGGGGCAGCCACTACATCCACATCTTTGGTTGTAAGAAACACATACTTTTTAGATATTGTTCTTAGCACTGGTTCAGCCTCTCTAATTGCCCATCTGACTTCGAGTGATCAGCTATGCCGAGCTAAACATTAGTGCCAAGCTTTTTAATTAATTCCTGCCAGAATAGACTTGTGAATACCTTATCCCATTAGAGATATCAACCTTAGGCATTCCATGAAGTTTATGAATTTGAGAAAGATAAACTTTAGCTAGATTATCAGCTATGTAGAGGTAATTGTAGATACCTCATTTTGTTTGGACCAGTTTTGGGCATCCTGGGAGTTAGGTAAAAGATGATAAAATCAAAAAATAGAAATAAAAGCTAGGGGATGACTGCTGGGCACCGTGTCGCCAGGCACTATTAGCCGACATGGTGCCAAATGAAATTTTTTTTTTGAAAAGTCTAAAATGCCTATGGGCCGTATTAAAAACAATGTAAAAACAAGGCTTAAATGCCACTTTTCATGGTGTCACCAAAGTTATTCAAATGAATACACAAATCAATTTCCCATTGTTTGTGACCAAATTGAGGTAAATTGGGAAGATACAAGTACATATAAGTTATATTGGGGCGCAAGTATTGTTATGAGGCCTTTACAGTGCAAAAAAACTTGAATTTTCACATGTAGTACTGATACAAAAGGGTTTGGTATCGATACGCAAAGTGTGGTATCGATACTTGGCATGTTTGTTTCAATACAGACCTTGGCAGTAGCTAAAGTTATGATTTTTGGCAAAATGTATCGATACACAAGCATGAGTATCGATACTGCCTCCAAGTCTCGAGACTGGAAATATTTTTTTGCTCTTAGTCGTGATACATAACTCATTGTATCGATACTCAGGAGTAAAAAGTACCTTGTGTATCGATACAACATGTTTTGTATTGATACACCACAGCATTTTTGCCTAGTTTGAGCCATTTTTCAGCCGTTGAAAACTTGATTTAAACATGTTTTTGTATCAAGGAACTATCATAAAACATTGCAAACCTCAATCATGCATTCATTAACGGATTCTATCAAATTTTTGGAGTCCAAACAATTAATGACAAAGGTCACTTTCATAAGATATATAGGTGTAAGAGGGTATGGCAGGCATATCTCTAGTTGCGGGCTTTCACAGCCTTTCTGCCTCCTGACTCAGCATGGTAGAACTAAAAAAAAGAGAGTCAACTGAGCATGGCATCTGAAGATGTCTTCTAGTGCAGAAGAAAAAAAATAAAAAAATGCCATTTGCATTATCTTTTAAAAGGAAGGGTTGAACAAAAAAAAAGGGTAACACTACCAGCTATCTAAAAAAAAAACTTTCAGCTATCAAAAAGATCTCAAGCAATCCCAAAAAACTCTCCATCTATTCCCACAAATCTTTCAGTAACTCTAGCTCCAAAACTTCACCAAAAACACTGTTCCATTGCTTTTGACCTTCAAACAACCTCCATTCCTGTAGCTCCATAAAATCACCAGAACACCTTCAAAAACTCAACCTTTGACATATTTTCATCCTTAAAACACCCCATTAGCAACCACATTACCAGAAAACTCCTTTCTTTCACCCTTCTCTTGTTAACAATAGCAAAAAGAGGGAAAAAAATTGAGCTTAAAGTCGCTACTTTAAAAAAAGGAGGAAACTTCAAGCTTTTGCTGGTATATTTTTACCTTAATCCATATATTTTCTGTTTTGATCATCCATTTCATTTTAGTAAACCCTTAATGTTGCCATGACCCTCTTAATACTCACATGCATCTTTGTTGCCTTGGTTGTGGTAGTTCTAGGATCTTGATAACCCTCTTGACACTTTGATGTTGTTAGATATATAAACTCACCATGCTTCATTTTTATAATCATATAGCCTTTTCTCATGCATCTTTTGCCATGTTCCTTCCATATTCGCATATTCATTTCACATTTAAATGGTTACCTTAATGTGTCTTAGGTATGTTCAAATATTTTTCTTACATTTTAAGGAGACTCATGAAGCAAAAATGCTGTCTTGACAACTCCAACATCCACTCCATTGCATAAACATGTTTATATCATCTCCATGCACCTTATTTGTTATCTTCTTGCATCTATGTCATCCACTTCCATGTCAAAATGTTGTATTTGCTTGTTTGGATGTTTAATCCATGTTTATCTTTGTATGTGCTGTATTTTGTTCATGATATCTCCATTAAAATGCTTGCTTGTCTCTTACAAACTGCTTTTTAGAAACTTCCCCAAGTTAAGTTCATGCTATCTTTAATAGATAAAGAGTAGCATGGGCTTAATGTTTTCATCAAATTGGTCTCCCAATCCTGGGTGCAAATCAACATTTCAGATCTGGATTCATGGTGAACTAAGTTCATTTTTTCAAAAAAAAAAAGGGAAATCCTTTTTAGTGTTAATCATTGATCTTGAGTCTCATGTTCCTTTCAATGACATGGTCAACAGGTTGTTCCATCATCCCAAACTACTTTGAGATTGTGGAATGAACTTGTGAAGCTCATGTTACTTTCTGTCATGGACGTTCGGACATCCTAAGCCTGAGTCTATCTTTGAAAAAAACTGGAATATCGAAAATCTCCCTGTTTTTGCTCTGGCGGCACTATAGTCCAAACTTGAAAATTATTTTTGAGCCACAAAATATTTCCTTTGAATTTCCTAACATTTTTCCTTTAAAGGGCATCGAATTACCTTTCTAACGGTGTCTTATTTGCCTTTGGATCACCCCAAATGAATGAGTTACGATTTTTTTAACCTTTACTGTTCAAAACCCCTAAAACCAACGTGCAACATATTGTTTGGGCTATTTCGGCCCATCAAATGATTTTTACGAAATTTTCAGATATTTTTCACAAAAAGGTCATAAAATTCCTTTTCGAAAGGTATTATCCATGATCTAACGATCCTAGATAAGCCTAGAATGATTTTTTGAAATCCATCATGCCCTTTTAATTTTACATGCTGCTAGAACTGAGATGAACCTAATTTCAAAAATTAATTCCACTAGAAAGTGATTTTCTAAAATTTTTGGAATATGTTTATATTAAATGTTGTTGAGTTAACTTTCCAACAGTACCACTTTTAACCTTTAAAGTCTTCAGATACACCCAAAAAAAATCTGAATATAGAGATGACACGATGTGGTCCTCTGTTTTCAACCTAATTTTTGAATCTCCTTCTATCGAGACATTCGGATGTCTCGAAAATCACCCGTTTAGTCTCCCTCACAGCACTAACCCCTTTTGACTTGGATCAAGGTTAAAATACAAAAAAATATGATTTCATATTAAAATTTTTGCTAGTGGAGATACTCTAACTCCACTACTCAAAGGAGATACTCCAACCTCATTTTTTTAATCAAAGTTTAAATTTTCTCCTTGTTCCTAAATGCTTTCCTAACTTTGGGGAGACTTCGACCCCACTACTCTGAGGGGATACTCCAACCCTATTTTTTAAAAAAATAATAAAAATTTATTCCTAACTATTTTCATAACTCTAGTTTAAGGGACACTCCAACCCCACTTCTCCGAGGGGATACTCCAACCCCGTTTTACCTCAAAAACTTAAAATTTTCTCTCTTCCAGATGCCTTAAACTGTTTTGATAAAAATTATCTTTGTTCTTCAAATTACCACCAAATCCAGACTGGTCTCTAAAATTGTCATCCTAGTTATTCTTCAATAATCGAAGGCAATTATGAGATACATTTCAATCACCCTTTTTTTATGTTCTTTTGTTTGTGATTGCTTGTTTATGATATTATTGTATTTCTTATATTTCGCCTCACTAACTTGTTTCCTTTTGCCGTGTTATTGTGCATTCATATTTAAAATTCATTTTCTAATGAAATTTATGAGGTGATGTTTCATGTTGGTATCTATCCAGTGCCTAATATGAAACATCCAATTTTTAAAATCGAATCCGAACATTATTTTCATAAAAAATTCCTATGTTCCTCACATCTTCGAGGCACATAGGTGATCTAATTTTTTTGTAGTAAAAATCTCGGATTCAAATTTTCTAAAACTTCATGCACTAAAAAGGATTATATCTAAATAAAGACCAAATTGAATCGATTTAACCGAGACCAAAGTGAGATATAGTTAGCAGGTACCGATTTTGAGCGTCGTAGGGATGTTAGTCCTTCTCTGTGCGTAACCAACTCTCGAGCCCAACCAACGAATCTTTAGACTTTGTAGACCTTGAAATCAATGTTTTGAGTTTTGTAACTCATAATATTGTTTCCAATAGGCATCCAATCTCGCCTAGCCTAAAATGATCGATGGCGTCTCCAAGTTTATGGCCACTTCATGGTGGCCATCTGGGTCCAGTTGGATGAGCGACTTGTCCGACGGTCCCCATCCCCTTCATATCATCACGCCTAATCCAAATCCCAATCAAGGGATAGCTCAACAACTCGACCATAACCAACCGTCATTTATTTTTAAGTCGAGCATGCTATGCTCTTCAGATCATCTGAAGTTTTAAAGGTCGGGCACATGGCAATAGTAAGTTAATGGTAAAAAATAAGCGTACTTAGTTAATCAATAACAACTAAGATTTTATTGAATCTAACAAAATAGGGCAAGCCTTAAATAAAGTCCATCGAAATAACTTCCCAAGCTTGATTGAGAATAGAGATTGGTTGTAGGAATCCTAGAAAAGCAACATGCTCATCTTTATCCCTCTGACATTTATCACATTACTTAACATAATCTTGCACTTGTTTCTTGAGACCAAGCCAATAAAAATGCAGTTTGATCCTATAGTAAGTGGCTTGTATACCAGAATGTCCACCTTAAAGAGCGTTGTGAAGCAACTACAGTAACTTTTCTCTTAACTGTCCATAATTACCCACATAAACTCTTCCCTTTTACCTGAGAATTCCATAACTAAATGTAAAATGAGGAATAGATGTAAGACCTACTACCAATGCTGTAATCGTATTTTGAGCAAACTTATCTTTTGCATAACTTTATTCAATCTCCTTTACCCATTCTAGAATAATAATTGTGGAGGTTAAACCGTTAAGTTGAACTTAATCCTTAAATTGCCTAGATGAGGTATTTGCTCCCACATTGTTTTTTTCCTTTTTTTGTATTAAATGGAGTAATCCAACTGTAGAAGCTTAGTTATGCCATTCTTGTAAATTTTAGTCATCAATTTTTATTTTAGTAAGTGCTTAAGAGCCTTACAAGCAGTCTTAATTATAAAGGGATCACCTTCAAGGTAGTGTTCCACTTCAAAATAGCCATTAGTATGGCTAGATACTCTTTTTTGTAGATAAAAAGATAGATATGCTTAGAGCTTAAAGCTTTACTGAGATAAGCAATTGGCCTCCCTTTTTGCAATAGCAAGGCTCTTATTCCTGTTGAACACACATCTGTTTCAAGAACAAAAGTCTTGGCAAAACTAACATTGGAGTTGAATTCATAGCCTCATTAAGCTTGGTGAAGGATGCAATAGCATTTGGTATTCAATAGAAGCCATTTTTCTCGTAAAAACCCTCTTAAAGACTTTAAGGATTTCGGTAACGGGTAGCTTTTCATTACCTCTACCTTAGATGGATCTGTAGCTGCTCCTTTTGCTGATATGATATGACCAAGATATTCCACCTATTTCTGTTTAAAATAACATTTGTTTTTCTTGTCATACAATTTGTTTGTCCTCAAAGCCTCAAAGACAATTTGTAAGTGTTGTATATGTTTTTTTGATATGGCACTATAAAAAGTATATCATGAAAATAACAAGTAGAAACTTTCTTAAATAAGGTGTAAACACACTATTTATCAAGGCTTGAAAAGTGGCTGATGCATTAATGAGTCCAAAGAGCATTACCTTAAACTCATAATGGCCTTAATGTGTTCTAAAATTTGACTTCATGACAGCTTGTTATTTGATTCAAATCTTTCAGTAACCTGACCTCAGATCAAGTTTAGAGAAATATTCAGCTCTTTTTAATTCATCTAATAGATCCTCAACAACAAGAATTGGAAACTTATCCTTCACTGTCAAGGCATTAAGTTGCCTGCAGTTATGTGCAATCGCCAACTACCATCCTTTTTCTTAATTGGCAAATAAGGTGATGCAAATGGACTTTTGCTAGTTTGTATAATTAAAGAAGACAACATTTTTTATATTTATTTCTCCACTTTATCTTTTCAGTGACAGGGAAACCTGTAAGGCCTTAAATTTAAAGGTTGTGATCTAGGTTTAAAGGTGATGGCATGATCATGGGATCTTTCTAGTGGCAGTCTACATGGTTTTTTAAAAATATCTTGATAAGACTCTAACAATTCTATTACTGCTAAAAAAGTCTTGGTTTCTTCATAGTCCATACTGATCACATACAATTTATCAAGTAATTTTTGGTCTTTCTCGATTAGATTTTGAAACTTCTCTCTAGAAATCATTTTTAAGCTAGCATTGTAATTACTTTCATTCAACACTACTTGCTGATCTTCTTTTTGAAAAGCCAAGGACATATAATTAAAGTCAAAGACCATAGGACTAACCTTCTTCATCCAGTCTATCTTGAGAATCATGTCACTGCCTCTTATTGATAATACTTTAAAATTATGGCTGGATTGATGTTTTTGAATAAACCATATCAATTCCGTACATTTTGTAAGCTAAACATCTTTCCTCTATTTGCCACTATGACAGACAATGCCTTAGTTGGTACTATTTTTGTCCTATCCTTAGCTAACACCAGATACTCTCACTGTCAACTATTATACTAATTGGCCTTTCCTTTAAGCTTTTTTGAATTTGGAGAGTGCTGTACCCTGTATTACCAGTGAGGGCATTCAACAAAATCTTTGACTCCCCATTTATGTTATCTGTTTCTGGCACTATGTCATTGCTATTCAGTATGGTTGTAACATTCCCCTCTTGACCTTCCTTTAGTACTTCAGTCAACTTGATAGAATTCAGTTTTTTGTTCTTACAAACATGGCCAGAAGTGAATTTTTTGCCACATTTAAAACATAGATTTTGTGCTCTGCTATAGTCTATGAGTTACAATTTGTTTAGGATGGCTACATAGTTATTTTATGGTGTCAATTTTTAAGAAGTGGGAATGGTGTATTTGGGGTAAATAGTGGTGGTATTTTGAGGAGTGGTATTAGTTTTTTGGTAGGGTTTGTATTTCTTACTCTCAAGCTTTATAGATAGTTCATGTAACTTAGCATGTCTATAGGCTACTGGTAAGGTAAATGGGTCACTAGCTTTAACTCTAGGCTTGGGTTCTTCCTTTAGGCCACTAAGAAAGCTAGACACAAAATATGTTTCATCTAAATAAAGGTTATAATGGAGCACAAAAGGTTTTAGTTCTTTAAATTTTTATTGGTAGTCCTCAACTGTAGATTTCTGGGTTAGCTTATAAAATTTTTTGATAACATCTGGACAAGTTCTGCTACAGAATCTATAACATAAATCCAAGGCAAACGCCTACCAAGTTGCTTGAGGTTTTTGCATTACATACCCATCAAACCATATTTCTACCTTCCCTAATAAATACATTGCTGCCACTTTTAATTTTTAATGATCCTCAACAGCATATATGCTATAGTATTTTTGACACTTCTTAATCCAGTCTCTTAGGTTGTTACCATCAAACATAAGCAGTACGACTTTATACCTTAGAGAGAAGGCATTAAAGGAATGCACATCCCCAATACCCACAATATAATCATTATTCCTAAAAAGAAATTATTTTAAGTTGGAGTAAGGATCGGGTTGGTGTTTTGATAACAACCCAGGTTCATCAGTTTTGTAAGAAAACTTTCTATGTCCATCAATCATAGTCATTTCCATAGGTTTCTTACCCTCTTTGTTTGACTGTGAAATTATTAGAGAATAAACTTTAACAAGTTTGGAAAAGCTGCCTATGACTTCTACTCGGTTCTCTGATCCTTCCTTATAGCTCAACAACTCTGTGATTTTGCTCATATAATTTTGATTTTCCAAGAGTTTGGATTCTATCTCCTATTTTGGTCTTGCCACCACTTAGGTACTATGTATTCAGAAGTTTGGAGTGACTCCAGTTAAGCCTGCAAAGCTGAGACTTGATCATGTAGCGCATTTAACCTAGTTCCTTTAGCCACTACGCGAACCTTACTAGATTTTCCCAATTCGAAATGGACCTTTGTATCTCTAATACCAAATCTATCACAGATTAAATTTCGCGACTGGTTTAAAATAGAGAAAAAAGAATTTAGATAAAGAAAAAAAAAGAGAAAAGAGAAAAAGATAAGAAATTTTCAAAATATTGATCCATGAAATTCATGTGGTACATTTGACACAATATATAAATAAGTACGCAGATGCCTTAATAGATTCCTGGATTCTAGGATTCTCATAACAAACTTCACATTTTTACAAATTATTTAGTAGTTAATAGATACTCTCCATCTTATACTTCCAAACAATAATTCTAGCTAATGATTTCCAGCTCTTGCTTCCATTTCAGCTTTAGCTAAGCTCCCAGCTTTTTTAACTCTGGCTTCCAACTCTTGTGCCCAATCTTTCAGCTTTTGCATATCAGCTCTCAACTTTTGCATTTTAGCTTCCAACTCTTATCTCAGTTGTTAACATTCCTCTTTTATCTTTACTTTGATCAACCTGTCATTCCATGAATTCATCATACGATACTAGAAAACCTATAAAAAATTAGTTTTCGACCATATTCTCAGAATGCAACGATCGAACCATTGTCATTCGATGAACTTTTTGACCAAAAACAGACAAAACTTTCCATTTTTATCCAAATATCTATTTTTTTTTTTTGTAAAATAGCCTCAAATTGCTTAGATCTAAAGCCAAAAATTAAACATGGAACTACTTTAATCTCTTAAATTCACCATTTGATCAACCTTAACTATAGTTTTTTTCCACCGTTAAGATTCCTAAAATGATACCCCTAATCTTCCCAAACTCAAAGAACTTAAACTGAAAACAATTGTTTGCTATGTTTCCCTTTTTTTGTTCTTAGGTGTAGTGTTTTACTATTATTTCTATTATAGCTTTTTTTTTTCTTTTCATTTTTTTTGCAGGGATTTAAATCTCTTTTTGGGTAGGGGTCTTGGATTTTTGTAACGGGGTTTAGGGTGGCCAAAGGCGGTGCCACGCAGCTCAAGCTAGGCTTAGGGTGGGTGGTAAGTAGGTCTTATTGCTAGTAGGAGCTAGGTTGGTTGGTGCAAGCATCACAAGGCCATTAATTTTTTACCGTAAAGCCCTGTTAGGCATTTGGTTGACATAGGATAAGTGGATTGAGTATGTGTAGACTAGGGGTGGCAATTAGGCGGGTTTGAGATAGGTCATTTTGGATTCAGGTTTTTTCGGGTTCTGGCTGATTCAGGTTCGGGTCTATTCGGGTTCGAGCCAATTCGGGTTTGGGTTGATTTGGGTTTTGGTCATTTTTAGTTTGAGTTGATTCGGGTTCAAGTCATTTCGGGTTCGGGTTAATTTAGGTTTAGGTTCAGGTTCGGGTTCTTCTTTAATATATCTTTTTTTTTTTGTATTTTATTGCATATCCATCATTTTATTAACCACTTTTATCTCTCTTTTTTTTCGTTTAATTAGATTAAAAAATGAGATGTTATTAATCGTTAACTCATGACTATGTAGGTGACAAAGGTAAAGTTTAATTTAAACTCTAAAGTACCTAATTATGAATAATTGTGATAAACAATATAATTCAAATTACAAGTGAGATATTATTTTTTATAATATTAATTTTATTTTTAATTTATTATAATATTATAATTCAAATACTTTACATTTCATTTTTAATTTGTTATAATATTAATAAATAATGATATTATTTATTAAAAATAATTATAAAATTAATAAGAATAAAATAATCAAATATCTTACCACACTTGTATGATAAGGAGCAAATGGAGAACAGCTAAGCACAACAATAAATAAAAACCCAAAAAGCTGAGAGAATTTTAAAAAATTGACATCAATAAATAATTATTAAATATAAGGTAAAAGCAAAAAAATAATTTTGAAGAAAGAAATAATAGTTATTTAAATTATTAAAAAGGAGATAATAATTACCTATTTATCTATCTTCCCTTTCTTTGTCTGCTGTCTCTCTTCTCTACTGCATAAAGGGAGAGTCGATTCCCCTATCTATATTAAAAAATAATAAAAATAAAAATTTTAAATTATTATATAAAATAATAAAAATAAAAATTTATATTAATCTCGAATTAATATATAAAAATAATAATTAAATGCGTATGCATGTCTTGATGTATGTGTGAGGATATCGAAATGTACAAGTGATTATAACTAAATATATAATTGATTATACCTAAATGTATAATTATATTCTGAAGAATGTACACGATCTTAAAACAGATCTTACATCCTACCATGTATTCCTGAAGCATGTGAAAATGTTCAAGAGTAATTGTGCGCGTTAGTACGATAACATACATGACAATCACGTGAGGCATACTAGGGGGAACCGACTCTCCCTTTATGCAATAAAGACAGTAGTCAAAGAGAGAATAGAGGGGTAGATAGGTAATTGTAATATATTTATTAATAATTTTAATAATTATTATTTTTTAAAAATTATTTTTCTTACTTTTACTTTTATTTAATAATTATTTACTATTTCACTTTTTTAACATTCTCCTAACCTAAATCCATTTTCAGATCTACTCATCGTTATCATCACTCAGCTTATTCCTCCTAAAAGCTAATATGCTTTCCTCTCATCTATCATCGCTCTCATCACTTATCAGCTTTCTTCTTCTCAGTGTCCATTAAACCCATCAATGTAAGTATTAGATCTGCTTAAAACTCATGATTATTTAAATTATATTGAGGTTTTTTTTTAATTCTATTTTAATAATATCTCATGATTATTTTATATTATAATATAATGGGTACATCTATTGTTATATGTATCTTTTTTAATTGAATCTGCAGTATTTACATATTGTAATTTTAGCTTTTTTTTCTAGAAAATATAATTACAAAAAAATATAAATATCATATTAATTTGTAATTTGTGAAACGTATTCTAATA
>JBBYHM010257951.1:16312-29012 GCA_038381775.1 Adansonia rubrostipa | reverse complement strand
TTTATTTGGTTTTATATTTATATATGTATTAAATTAATAAATTTATTATTTAATATCTTAATTAAAGAGATTAATATAAAAAATTACTAAATTTATACATAGTTAAAATGTAATTTGCATTTAAAATAACATTAATTAAAATCTTTTATATTAATTTTTTATTCAAAAAAGTTAGATACTATCAAAAATAATAGCCCATTGTCTAGTGAAATTATTTCGAATCAAGAAAAAAACTGCTCGTAACCATCGCATTATGACTCGTAAGTTTCAATCAAAATGTTTATAAAACAAACAACATATATATATATATATATATATATATATATATATATTTTAACCTCCACCATTCTATTCCCCTTTTTCCTTTATTCTTTCTTTCTCCAAGTCTTACAATATTAAGACCTTGTAAACTATATAGACAGTGGTACTTTAAATATATATATATATATATATATATATATATCTGTATCTGCTTTGGATTGCTGCCTGCATGCATTATCTCAATAAAATTCATCAACAGTTCATTACCTATCTTTTTTTTAAACCCTTTCCCTCCCTTATCAATCCCACGAACATGGAGCCTCCAAAACCATCAGATCAGCCATCTCTCTCTGAAACTTCAAGCACCATCTCAGTATCAAATGGCCCAATGGATAGCCATAAAGAAGGAAAGCAATTACCAACAGAAGAAGAAGAAGACGACCATGATCAGCACCACCACCATGAAGATGTGAATTATGATCTTGTGCTGGATCTGAGCCTCTCCAATCAAGAATTATTGAAGCCACCACAGCTCAGTTTCATCGACTGTTTCAAGAAGGGCTCATCTGATGATCATCAAGATTCTCCGGAAATCCCTCATCAAGGTAACAATGAAACTGAGCCCAGAATATTTTCATGTAACTATTGCCAAAGAAAATTCTACAGCTCACAGGCTCTGGGTGGGCACCAAAATGCACATAAACGAGAAAGAACACTTGCAAAACGAGGACAGCGGATTGGTGCAGCCTCTTTGGCAGCTTTCGGCCGCTCTGATACACACCCCAGTCAATATTCTAGCATTGCTTCGCTTCCCTTGCACGGTTCTTTCAATAAACCACTTGGAATTCAAGAGCACTCCATGATCCACAAGCCGTCGTTTGCTCTATCAGCACATATTTATGGGCATAACGGATGTTCTAGAAGGCCCATTGATCAAACACCGACAATTGGGCATCTTTCAATGCAGAATTTTCATCTTGGGATTAATGCCGGATCATTAGCAAATAATGCTACTTCTAGATTGGAAAGTAGTGTACGAAAGTTTGATCCAGCCACGGAGGGCCGGAAGGGTGGATATTGGTGGGATTCTGTTAACCTTTTCAACAGTCAGCAAGATGAATTGAAACTTGACTTATCTTTGAAACTCTAAATAGTCTAGTTTCATTCTTCCTCTTCTTCCTTATCTCTTCTTTTTTTAATTTTTTTCTTTTTTATTGACATATTGTTATATCTGATTAATTTTTCTTGTTTTCCTAGAGTTTTTTTTCTTTGACCTTTAGTTGGATCTTTTATAAATGCATTTTGGTTACAGACGACTTGAAGAAATGTTGCTATTTGCAATTCCAAAAGTTGGAAAAACTTTCCCAATTCTACAACTTTATGGCTTGAAATGTGAACTTCAAAGTTGCCTTAAGTGCCTCTAATGTGCTAGACAAATCCATTTCACTAATTTTTCTTTGCACCAATTCCAATCGATTTTAATATGGATAATTCTTAGTTAACAAGTAAACATATATACATAATGTATGTATATAATTTCAGGGACATATAAACGTGGCAGTATTCATTTTGAAGGCTAATACGTGAAAAGGGACTTTACCCATTGAAGGTTGCTTTTCACACTATACATTTGAACTAGGTTTTCGAGTTTCCCTACCGCATGAAGAATATCCAAATTATTATTAATTTTTTCACTTAGGGTTAAATGTAAATTACGGTAACGTGACAATTAATCAATAGATTCAGTTTAGATCTATTCCTTTATTTTTTTTTTTTCAATGTTAATTTAAAATTCAAACTTAAACTGCAATTCTATAATTAATTAACTAAAAGAGTAATGAAAAATTCAAAGTAGGGAATGAAAGTGGAAGAAAAAAAGAGCTAAGTTACATAATTCAAATATGCATAATCAATCCATCATCGAGTCTTTGATTTTTTAGGAAACATGAGGGTCCAAAACATTGAGTAGAAAAATTATATGTTGGATCACTTTTTGGGTTGTCATTTCATATTGTTATTATATATAATGATGGTCCACTAAGTGTATAAAAATTGGATGGCTGTGATTGTCTCAAATGAAAACATTTTTGACCCACTTGCAGTTGAAGAAATAGACCATCTCCATTGGAGGGATTGGACTTTGGATCAAACATTTGGGTTACTGAGGAAGAAAAATGTGAGATAGGCTAGCCGGCTGATGTAGCCATGCCCTTGAAAATAAAGCCAAATGGTGATCCTTAGCCTCAGCCTCAGTAACTCGCGATACGATATAATTATATAATATAATACGAATCATTAATAATTAAAATTTTATATAAATTATAATATTTTAAATATAATTATTGCATAAAAATAATATAAATACGTTATATTTATACAAATCGTTAACCTTAGCCATGGAAATCCAATCACATCATTTTCCAATATTGAATATTGGTAAAATGTTTATTTACCTTGATCTTACCTAATTAGTGATCTTATCAGATTTTGATGGGTAAAGTTTCTTAATCATTATTATTATTCTTTTGAATCATTACTATTATTCTACAAAACATGATTTCCCCTGAATCAAGTTGTAAACTAACGGAAAATCCGACTTTAAAGACAGTTTAATTGTCATTGGAAAACCTCCAACTTTCACATTAACATGGGATTTGATAAATTGACAAGGAGATCATAAATTTTGCAAGTCCTAATTAATTAAACATTTTGTGAAGCCACGTGGCCGAAAATCAGATGGATTGTCAATTCCTATTGTGTTGAACTGGCTTTGTCCTTCGTTATTTGCCAACCTTTGATTTTTGCCCCTCAATTAAGAAACACTTTAAAAATCTTATTGTTCGAAAGTGATGAATGAGAAACTTGAAGGTAATCATTTTGCTGAGATTAGGTGAAAAATTCAAGCAACAAGATCTTGCAATAATTAAGGATAAAATCTTTTGTTCTTGCTCTTGTCATGTAATTGATCTTGTAATAATGAATTTATATAATTATTTTTTAAAAATAATAATATTAAATTTTTAATTTTTAATTTTATTTTTATTTTTAAATTATTATTTTTTATAAAAAAGTTTAATTTTGTTTATATGGTTTTTTTTTTTTAATTTGGTATTCTTGGTATAAGGACCATGCATAGTATATTAATTAAGTTTTCCTTTTAGTTTTAAGTTATATTTTAAAGTAGTTTTATTTAGAGTATAGACAATAATTATGTCAAGTTATAAAAAAAAATATTTCTATAAGATTCAAACAAATTAGTGAACTAATTTTTTTAATTAACATATATATATATATGTACAACAAAATGTTTAAATCGATGACATATTATAAAATTATTTCAAGTGACAAGCTCATATATTGAAAAAAATAAAATAAAATCAAACAATTTCTTTCATTATATTAAGTAAATATGGATTTAATTTATTTTTACCTTCCATTCAGAAAGAAATCCAAGAAAATAATAGTTTTTATAATTTCATCATAATTAACATTCAGAATTTTCACAAATTTAAAATACGAAAAAAAAGAAAACTTATGGCTTACTATTAAAGATTTTAAGATCACAAGAGAAAAGTTTATTGGTTTTATCACTAGGAAGAAGTTTTCGCTATACTATTGTGATGGATTCTTCAATATATACATAAACATATATATATATATATATATATAGTAAAGCATTTTTTACGATAATTATACTGAATTTATTTCTATGTTGAAGGTTTATGTCTTTCTTTTCTGTACTTTTTCAATCTCTATTTTTTTCTTTATATTGTTAGCTTTGATGAGAGGTTTTGACTTTTTAATAAGAATCATGTCTATCGAAATCATTTCTTTTGTAACTTTTGGTTTAAAAAAAGAAGAACTAAACAAATTATTAATTAATACCATTTTACAAATGAATAATGAGATTTGGGAATTTAAAATTTATAATTACAAAAAAAATTTTTTTTCTTGAGTTGGGCTACAGTTATTTTTTTTGAGAAGGCACAAAGTAATTAAAGAATAATATATATATATATATATATATATATATATAAAGATTTTCAAAAATCTTGAGGGGTCATGGTGTCTTTGGGCTTTAAGCTTCCCTCTGCAGCTGGTTGGATCAAATTTTTAAAATTTAACATATTGCAAAGTGAAAGGGATTTCCCTTGATTTATTTATCCATCATATATGGTACATTTACCCCAGATGAGTTCTAGGGTTAGAATATTGGACACTTCACCCTTTGTTAAGTACTTAGGGCATGAATAGTTTATGTTAGAAAAAAAATGTAATTTAGAAATTCTAAATGTTTAATATGGTTGGTAAAAACAAAATACTATTTGAATTAAAATATTCAGAAAATAATGAATAAAATAATAAAAATTTAGAGTAACAAGAATAATAAAACAATTTGACTTCAAAAATGCAGTTTCAAACTTTCAAATTACAAAAGCTACAAAATTTGAACCGTCAAATCGTGATCTAGAAAAAAAAAATACATTCTTTTTAATGTTCGTTTAGCATTGGGGGTGAAACTGAACTTTTAGACCGAAAGCTTATTTCACTGAAATGGTTAAAGGGGCTTTAGATTATTTGGATTTGGAATTAAAATTTGGGATATGATCGTTTGAATATTTTTAATCTAAAGTTCAGTTATTAGAACTCGTTCATATAGGCTACAATGTTTCACTCACACTTCTTTTAACCACATTAATAGAGTTAATCTTTTTGTGAATGGAATATGAAACATTGGTCATAGAAAAGCAAAAATTAATTCCCGTAAAATTAAGCTAAAATAACATGATCATGTGATTAATCAACAAATTTCGGACTTTGGTTTTAAGGTGAAAGTTCATGCTATATATATATATATATATTTTGTAATGAAGGAGAAGATTAACTGTTTTGTTGGAAAATTCTAGCAAATTATATTTTATATTAATTAATGCTGAGCTTGCTTCAAATCGATGCAATACCATCGAAGTGGTAATATTTCTCCTGTAATGAAAGATAGGGCTGGCAGATTCGGAAACTAAGACTTGCTAATGAGTTAATGTTCTCGCATCACGATGCCGATAGGGAAGGGCTTTTTTTTTTTTTTTGGGGGGGGGGGGGTGGGGTTTGGGGTTTGTAAAAAAGGGACTTAAGCTTGGGTAAGGAAATAGTTGTAGATGGTGAAATTCAAATCCCAGATCTGCTAAATGCTGCTTATAAAAATGACTACGTAAATTAATAAAGTTAAAAAGATCCGGTTCCTGATTGAGAAGTACATTGAAAGGGCTCCTCTTGAATTTGGCAACTCTGCTTGTTGGCAGGAGCGACTAGGGAGATAATTACATACTGAAGAGACTGAAGCTGAAGGAATTTTATGTGTGATTCATTCCAGAAATAATGCCTACTTTTCTGCATGTTCTGATGATATCTTAAGTACAATGAAAGATGAATGCAAAATTACAGCTTTCTTGTTAGGCAGAGGACTTTCATGTTCAATAGTGAGAATGAACAGAGGGCAGAAACCACACATTTTGTAAAGGCCATGGTTTATATACAGATGGCATGACGTGGTAAATAAGCTTAGGTATATAATCACCTTCGTTATCAAATATCGGTTAAACTCAATTAGTTATTCGAATATTCACAGCATAGCTTGGTTGCATTCACAAAATCAAACCTAAAGTCAATCTACATAACTCACCAATAGATAGCAGGATCACTTGCAACATGAACATAAATAAAAATCACATTATTTTGATTTATAGAACACCTTTAGTTTCATGCTTGCAAATATAAAAAATGTTTGCCTGTCATTTCATCCGACTCGGATATGGCACCAACAGCTCATGGCTGCCGTCTTGGCTTGATATTTGGTAAGCAATAGATTCAGAATCACTGGAATTACAGAAAGCTAGTTTCATCTCTAAACAAGCTTTACACACAATCTCTAGTAATGTAAGCAGGCAGGCAGGCATATTTGCAAGCATGGGCTATATTGGAATAGCCAGTAATGATTTTGTTAACCAAAACAGAAATAAGTCAGCATGAACACAGCAAAACATATCTCTATTTCTTCTCAAAATACGATTTGACAGTTTCCAACCATCTAATGCACTCAGTTTTATCTTTGTTTTTCATGTATTCATGCAAGAAAATTGCAAGCTCATCGTTTATATTTCTTTCCTCCAAGAATTCATAAAGTGAGTCCTGCAGTTCTTCATCCAATTCCCTGTAATAACCAATCAAAATCACAGGTTAGATAACTTAAATCACAGTGAAGACATAAACAGAAAAAGTGAGAAACAAGCCATTAACCTTCACCATTCCACTAAATGCTAAGAAAAACAAATGTAGAAGGAAAGACGATTACTAACCACATGCATGATAATCTAAATATTTAATTTGAGAAAAAAGAGCATGGTGGGAGACCTAAACAAACTAAATGAAGTAAAGGATTGAGCCATATTAGGATTGTGTAAGTGTCTTGTTTAATCAACACCGACAATTTTAAAACAAACTAAGTCTTCTTTTCCTTTTAATTCTCTAATATCTAATGAAGCAAATAAAGCAACATACTCGAACTCAGGACCAAGGTAAAAATGATCTCGTGTCCGGTTATGCCGACGAACAAAAAATTTTTTGATTACTATGGCATCTGGCCAAGCTGAGCACATGATCTCCAAGACATTACTATCATCCACCTTAGAGATATTGACAATAAATGTTATATGAAGCAGCTCCTTATCCTCTACTTCACCAGATTTAGAAGCAGGAATGGACCCATCAAACATGGTCGCTTCAATTGTAATATCTTCTTTCTCGCCAAATTTTCTTTTCAATCTAATCCATTGCTCTCCTGGTCGGTCATCAACCATAAAAGAGTTGAATCTGGTGATAGGCTGCAATTCAATGGTCAGAATTTAAAATGAGAAAGACTTATTTAGTTCAGCTTTCCTAAACAACATTTCAGGTGGAAAACAAAATACTAATCATTTATATACTTACAACAACCAAACAATTCAACAGGGTCCCAAAATAAGTTCTTTCGAAAACTATTTTTCACTCTCAATTCAACAAACTATTACTAATCTCCCAGTGAAAATACTGAATGCTTGTATACAAGTTAAAGAAAAGAACAAGTACACTATAGGTTCCTTCATAGTTCTGAAAAGTGTTTTTTTTTTTTTTTTCATCTCCACTTCTAATTTGTATACATCAATGAATAAGGTGATAACTAAGTTTTAAAACCCTGTTTTCCAATTTTCTAGAAAATGGGACATTACTAAGTTCTAAAAACGCTTGCTTTCCTATTTTCCAAATTTATTTATTTGCTTTGTTTTAAGTCTTATCAACCAAAACAACACTTTGAAACTTGAAATATATTGCGCTGCTTTCATTTTCCATTTGAATTCCAAATGAAATGAAATCAAATTAACAGCCTATTCAATTATATTCCTAGAAATATACATTTTAAGAGTGTAATATAACAAAAAAAAATTGTGATTAAAAGCAACTTTCTCTTTCGGAAAATTTTTTTTAAAACAAACCCATTTTCCGTATAAAATTTATCAAATTTCCTTTTAAAACAAACCCATTTTCCATATCAAATAATAAATAAAACCAAAATGAAGTAATGATTAAAGAAACAAAAACCCAGAAAGCAAATACAATACCTGTTTTGGAGGGCATCGTTCGTGCTCGTATTGGATTTCATTGCGAAGTAGCCTCAAAATGTTGCCTTGAAAAGCAGACTTTCGCATTTCGGAGATGTAGTTTCTGGAGGAGAAAAGTAAGGTGGATTTTGGGTATTGATGAAGTAATAGGGTTTTAAGGGAAGGAGAAGAAAGGGTTTTTCTTAAAGGTCGGATTAGCCACGCCATCGATGCTAAACCACTGATTCTTCTTTGGTGATGACGGATTCCTGTTAGGGTTTAAGACGCCGGAAGCCGACCCTGAGATTTAAGCAATTGGTTTTCTTTTTTAAAGAAGGCCATGATACGGGCTCTATTCTAATCAGTCCAGTCCACCAGTTGCCACTTTATTAAGTTAATTATATTCTTAATACTTTAAATGTTTGTTAGCATGGTTAAGTATATAAATAATTATTTTATATGTCGATGATATAAAAAAATTATAAATAAAATTTTTATGATGATATACATTTAATAAAATATATTTTAAAAAAATAAATAATAAATAAATTATATGCATGAGAGTTTGTGGAGTTTCTATATATATATTTATCAAGTGTGTTTAAATTCTTTGGACAAGTCGAATTTGGATCCAAATATAATAGTTATTTAATATTTATTATAAAATTTTTTATTTAATTGGGGTTGGGAAATATATAAAAAGTTAAATTATAAAATAAAATTAATATATTTATAAAGTTTTATCAATAATTTTAGTTAAAAAAAGAAAATTATTTTTACTTTTTTTTCCCTTTAAAAAATCACTACAAATATTTTTTTCTTTTTTGTTTATTTTTGTATTTTTAAAAGGTTTTTATTCTGAATTTTTTTTACTCATAAAAGGTGTCATAAAACAAGTGTCATTTAAATTCCAATTTTCAATTGGCGTCAATAAAAAACTCAACGATCATTTTGTGTCAAATTTATCGAAGTTTGGTTAAAAAATACTGAAATGGTTAACTGTTCAGTCAACTGCATATTATTTGGATGGTTGGTAAGATTAAATGTAGGAGTGATGAAAAATTAATTATTATAATAATAAAATTAAGTATTATAATTGAAAGATTAAAATTATTGATAAGATATGTGTTTAAATTCAATCATATTTGATTAAAATAAACATATATATAATAAATTATTAAAAATATATTTATATTTAATAATAAAATAAAAATAAAATTATACTTATATCGAATAATAATTAAAATTTATTAAATTATATTTATGTTAAAAATAAATTACTAAAAGTATATTTATATTAAATAATAAAATATACATAAAAATTAAAAATTATACTTATATTAAATAATTATTAATAATATTTATATTAAAATATAATTTAATAAAAAAAAATTTACTTGCGTCGGGTCTCTAATCATTGAACTAGCATCCGACCCTTCGGGTGAAACTCTCACTAGAAGAGCCAGTGAGAGGCGTTCCTCGGGCTGCCAAACAGATCCCAATTAAAGTTACGTCGGTGGAGAGAAAAATCCTTCCAAATCCAAACGAACCCTTAGTGTGGAGGTGAAAAAAATGGGATGCATAGGCAGACACGTGTAAAACTAGGCAACTGAGCAAAGGAAAACAGAAACAGACGGAGATTAACAGCGAACGAACCAATTGCTGAAGATTTAGGTTAAAAAAATAGGCAACTAACGAACCAATTGACCTTCTAAAGCCTCCCGAGATCGAATTGCAAATGAATGGTATGAAAGTTTACGTGTTTATATTTTATTTATATATTTTATAATATTATAATTATATTTAATATATTTTATATTTATAAAAATTTTAATATATTAATAATTTATTTTATAAAAATTTTAAAATATATATTCATATAATCTTATGTATTAAATATTATATATATATATATATCGTATACGTATAATTATATTTTAAATTAAAAAAGAAAGAAAAAAGGGCCATAGGATGGAGAAGCTAGCTGTGCCTGCCATTGGGGTTGTTAAGTTGCCAAGAAAAAAAAGGGAATTTCACATGTATATGTCATAAAATCTAATAGTTGTCTCCCAACATTCTTTTGATTTAGTGGTTAAGGGTGTAAAAAAGTAACATGTTGAGTTTGAATTTAAGTCCAAAAATTTTATCTTTTTTTTGAATTTATCATTATAATATTATTTTTATGCAGAAAAAGAAAAGTTAATAGTCGTCTATGTTTTTATATAAGTTTTTATTTAAAAAAATGCATAAATAGAGGTATCGTAGTCCGAGATTTTTGAAAAAAATTATTTGAATTAAATTACGTTTTAATATCAAATTAAATTCATTTGAGATAATTTAATTTAGATCAAACATATTTGACTAAAATCCGATTTTACATTTATGATCAAATTCTTATTTATCTTAGTTTGAGTTTCAGGCCTTAGATTAGGCCTACTTTATACATGGATGCACAATCCACAAAATCATGACATGAGAACTGCACATGTCCAAAATAAAAGTATTATGGGTAGTAATTTTGATAATATTATTGTACGAATATAATATAATAAGATTTAAAAAATATGAATATGAATACATTCTTAAAATTTATATAATATGAGTTATTAATGTATCAAAATCGATATAAATATAAAATACTTTAAACATGATTATGATATGATAAAATATACGAATATTATATGAATATACGAATTATTGAATCTGATTAGAAGGTTAAGTACATAAATCAGTCGCGAAATAGCATTGTAAAAATTGTGTAAATGGCCACGATATTTTCAATGTGTGTTTCATGTATTATGTCTTTTACAAACTGTCCTTGGGGCAAGTCCATAAAAGTCCTGAAAATTAGGAAGTTTTTTCAAATATTTTGGCCTTAAGCTCGTCTTAATTATTGGACACCATTTATTGGTTAACAGTTTTGCTAATTATGGTTTTATGAATGATTTTGGTGTTTAATGTTAAGTCTTTTTCTTATTAGTTTATAAATAATTTTGGTATTATATGTTATTTGATTATAAAGAAGATACAATTGAAAAAATAATTATAATAAATCCTTTCTTTTCCTTTTCCCTCGTTAAACCAATAATGGTTGTTAGAATTATTTTTCTTGCCTTCATTAATTTTAAACATCCAAACAACGACAAATACATGTATCCTTTCATTTCGCCAATAGTTCGGTCTTTTCCTTTTCTTTCTTGTCATTTCATTTATTATTGATTATTCAAACATAAGCTTTAAACAATAGATGACTATGCACATGCAATTTTCCTATGATTTTAGTTTATTTTTAATATTTTTTTCTTTCATTTGTTCGTAAATGAAAATTGTCGAATTATGTTAAATTTGTATTATGTTTGTGTTGTCAAAGCAAAGTATCTTAATTTGAACCTAACTTATAAACTCTTATTATTTCAAGCAAAATTCTTAAGATGTGATGATCAGAATAACGTGATGAAACACAAAAATAAAAATAAAAAAACAACAAGAATGTAATAAATTAATACACAAATTTAGTATGGTTCAATCCCTCTAGTCGACATCCACGACCATAAAAGGGTAAAAACATTATCACCAACAAGATTTATGATTTTGCGCAGATTTAGCTGTAAACTCTTCTCACATATAACTTGTAACTTTTACACCGATAAAATTACAAACCATCCAACACACAACTACTAACTTTTGTACGAAGAAAACTATAAACACCTGTCACAATTAACAACTAATAGCTTTTGGGCGGAGAAAGCTAATAAACCATCCTCCTAGAATGAGATTTTACTAGATTTACATCTCTCTCGTTCTTATTTTAAAGGTCTACTCTTATCTATGAATAAGTACTTATTCACCAAGAATTCTCACCAATATTTTTTTCTTTATTAAAAATATTTACCCATTAAATAAACGTAATAACCAAATAATCTATAACTAATAAAATCTTACAAAAATCTAAGTTGATTTCTAACTTGAATTTAGATAAAAACCTAACATGTAGCTAATCTTACAATTCTGATTAGAATAAGGGTGATGGACTTGCGGCAATAGAAGACAAAATGATACCAAATCAAGGAGAGATGAGGAAAATAAATTTTTAAACTTTACTTGGATGCATGATGAGAAATTCTTTTTTTTTTATTTCGCCATGATATTGATATTATTTTATGATTTAATCCTTTTAATCATAAAATAATACTACAACGTGATGAAAAAAATTCTCATCATTCATTTAAATGAAGCATTAGTTAAAATCAATTTTCAGTCCCACTTCGTGGACAAATAAAATTAGATTTGGCTATCTATGCATTTGTATCGTATTTTATATTTTTATATATTATAATCATATTTAAGATATTATATGTTTATAAAAAATTAAACATGTTAATAATTTATGTTATATAAATTTTGACATATTTATTTATTCGTATTATATTCATATTATTTTTTATATATATTATATTTTAATTATTTTTATATTATATAATTATATCGTATCCTTAAGAGCAATTTTTATGGACCCACATAATTCATCACTTAGGGCCAAGTTAGGTTACCAACTTACCAACCCAAAATTAGAAGCTCTTATCACTCTCTCATAAACCCTTTTCGGCGCCATAAGCCTAATTTTAATTTTCATCCTTGAAAGTTCAGTTCATTTATATGGGATAGACCACATTCTTAATTTCTCACCCTTTTATCGACAGTTTGTATTTAAGGCATTATATCTTCACTCAGATACCCTATAAATTACTAAATAAAATAATAATATTATTAATTTTATTCACTTTTAATTATAGCAATAAAAAATACTT
>JBBYHM010257950.1:75121-101009 GCA_038381775.1 Adansonia rubrostipa | reverse complement strand
CAAGCTTTCAATCTTTCTTTTCAAATCAAAATTAGCTTTCTCTAAAATGTTAATTCTTAGCTTGGAGTTATTAAAATTATTTTTCAAATCTTTGTTTTCATTCTCTAAAATAAGTTTTGATTTCAATAATAAATAATTTTTAACTTTTAATTTTGAAATCATTTTCTTGTGTTTAGAGTTCATTTCCTCAAACTCTACTACAACATCATCAAAAGCATCTTGTAACTCATCAAATGTATATAAATTTAAATTTAAAGAATTTGATGTTACCTTGGGCTCATCAAGAGCCATGAAATAGAGGTTGCCAATTTGGTCTTCCTTGGAGTCATCATCATTCGAAGAGTCACTATCGCTCTAAGTTGCTACAAATGCCTTTTTCTTTTTTTTTTCAATAATGGGCAATCGAATTTGACATGCCCCGATTCGTTGCAATCATAACACACCACCTTGTTAACCTTTTAGATTGGGATGACTTGCCCTTATCTATCTTTATGAATTTCTTGGCTAATATGATCATCTCCATATATTCATCATCTTTATCATTGTCATCCTCTTTCTCACTCATGGAAGCTTTCAATGCAACTCCAACTTTTCTTAGTTGCTCTTTTCCATGATTTATCTTCATTTTGTATGTGAGGAGTGATCCGATGAGCGCATCTAAGGTAAGGAGATTGAGGTCTTTTGATTATTCAATTGTTGTCACTTTAGCTTCCCATGACTTATGAAGGCTATTCAACATTTTCTTGACCATCTCCTTATTGGGATACACCTTTTCAAGACCCTTCAAGCCATTTACAATGTCCGTGAATCTATCAGACATCTCTTTAATGCTCTCTTCTGGTTTCATTTTAAACATCTCAAAATTAAGAGTGAGCATGCTTATCTTGGACTCTTTGACTTGATTAGTCCCTTCATGTGTGATAGCCAACTTATCCCATATCTCCTTAGCATTATCACACAAAGACACCCTATTGTACTCATTGGGGCCTAATGCACAAAAAAGTATGTGCAAGGCCTTGGCATTGAGTGGAGCCATCTTGGTGTCTTTCTTATCCCATTCCCATTCTTCCTCGGGAACTTCAAGATCACCTATCATCTTTGTTGGGATGAGTGGGCCTTTCATGATTATCTTCCAAACTTGATAATCATTTGCTTGGATAAATAGCCTTATCATTGTCTTTCAACAAGCATAATCTTCACCGTTGAAGAGAGGAGGCCTCACGATTAAATGTCTTTCTTGGCCCATGTAGAAAATAGCACCACTAGCTATTTGCTTGGTCTTTTGCGGATCTTTGCTCAAGGATTTTAAACCTAAAAGAATGAGACACAAGCTCTGATACTAATTGTTAGTCCTTTTAGTGAGAATGAAATCAAGAGGGGGTGAATTGATTTCTCAAAATTTTAGTAAATCAAAACTTTGATAAATAAAATTGAGAAATCTAGACAATAAACTATGGAGTGCAAGTTAATGAATAAAAATAAATAATTAAAGAATAGGAAAAAAGAAGCAAACTCGATGATTTATAGAGGTTCAGCCTTAATTGCCTACGTCCTCTACCTCGGCCTCACTTGCCTCGGATGTCCACAATTCACTAACTTGAATTGTTTACCTTTCAAGGATAAGGTATAACCTTTACACTCTCTATTTTTCAAAGCTAAGATAGAAACCTCTACCCCCTATCTTTTTTGGCTAAGATAGAACCCTATCTCACTACTTTTGAAGGCTAAATAGAAACATTTTCTACTTTTCAATGGCTAAGCAGTAACCTTCCTTTTGTACAAGGATTTGAGTGTAAACAAATGAAACCTCTAAAGGTTAGGTATTTACAAGAATTTTGGCTCAAAGGAAATATGTATCTAAAGATACAGAATAAAGAATACAAAAAAAAAAGGAAGAATTAATCCTATACAAAAATGAACTACTTAGTGAAAATGATGGAGAAAATGAAAAATATGACTCTAAGCACAATCCCTTAGTTCTTTTTCTTGTTGAAAGTGTTGGAGTGGCTTATGTATAGCGTTGATCATGATTCTAGCCGTTGGGAACATTTGGTGAAGGAATATAGCCATTAGAGCCTTCAAAACATCATTTCCCGTTGTTCCCCATGCCTCTGTATCGATACAATTAAGTGGGTATCAATACATTGTGTTTAACGGTCCAAAATATGACCATTAAACAGCCCTGTATCGATACAAAAAGATCAGTCTCGATACATGAACAGTGCTGTATCGATACAGAATGTTTCGTCTCGATACATGAATAGTGATTTTTACATTTTAAGGTTATTTAGCTACTGCCAAGTATTGTATCGATACATTCGAATCAAAATCAATTTTAAAAGGTTTTTTTATGACTTTAAAACATGTAAAACTTATCTCAAAAATGTTTTATATAAAAATATGTATTAAAATAACATTTTTGAGTGATTAAAGTAGTTAAAATATTTTCTAGTATTTTTCGAAGTGTTTACTAAATATTTCATGAAAAACTACTAATCTTGAAAATAATTAAACACAAGCTAATTAAGCTTAAGTTTTAGCTATATCAACACTAAGATTAATTCAAACTAATATAACTAACAATTATAGATTCTATAATCACAGCAATTGCATAGAACTACAATATAAACATATTTCTCTCTACAACAGAAATTTCTCTTTGTTTAGTTTGACCGTAAAAACTTTTTAGGATAAGTACTCGCTCTTCCTTTAAGGTTTCCTTTTCATTTATGAGAACTATATTTTTACTAATTAGGTATTTATTTCTTCGAATATTCAAAGTATCCTACTATCTAGATACCCGTACTTTGGTTTTCCAATCATCCTCATTGTGAGATATTTTATGAAAGAAGGCATACTACTAACTACTTGCTACTACTATCTTGTTAGATGATATTTTATCCATCACAAATGAGACTTTTCAGCCGTTGCTTTGGAGTTTATATATTGTTGGAGAAGTTGCTGAAATGATGACTATATATAGCATTAAAAAAAACTTTTTCTTTGTAGGTAAAGCTAGTCATGATTTATAAAAAGGACAAATATATATATATATATATATATATATATTTAATAAATTAATTTGGTTCATGCATAGAAAAAATGATATGAATTAATTTATAAGTTAATATGATTAATGTATAGAAGTGAGGAGACATATATATTTAATAAATCATTTAAACAATTATTAATTTCACTCTCAAGCAACATTCAAAGATAACTCTATGAAGATGCTAATTTATTGATTAATTAATTTAACATTTATTTAACTTGTAATGATCATAATATTAAAATACGTAAATATTAAATTATTTAATATATTATTCATGATATTTGTTTAATTTAAGTCAATTTCAATTTTAATATAGATATAAAAAAGATTGAAAACATAGTTTTTTTAAAAAAATTAATAAATATTAATGATCATGGACACTTTATCGAATTGAGCTCCGAGATCTGTTTTTCCTAATTCATCAATAAATTACTAATCAATTTTAACCCAATTAAATTACTTATATTGGGTTATACCAAACTCAACCTTTCTTTTCTGGGCGAAATTCCTTAACCCAATTTTATGAATTATTTTGGGTGTCAACGAAGGTTTAACAGGTCACGAACTATTACACTCTTTTGGGGTAATTCAGACATGCGAGTCAGCTTTTATCTTGGTGATTAAGTTTTTTAATTAAATCAACTATTTTCTAATAAAGCGTGATGATAGAACTTTGGGACTTACAGCAAGTAAGAAAATTAATATAACGTGTGAACTTTTCATTATATCTAATTCTTTTATTAAAAAATTTTTCAAATGAAATATTCTCTCTTAATTAAAGTTATTAATTCATATATTTTATCATATTTATATATTTTATCATATTATAATTATATTTAAAGTATTTTATATTTATATAAATTTTGATTTGTTACTATTTTTTATAAAATTTATATATATATATTTATATCATATCATAATTTTATTATTTTATACGTATCACATTCTTATAATTATATTTAAAATTATCGTATCTATTCTTAATGGCTTAGAATTGGGATTTTTGCATAATGATTAGTGTGGATATTATTCATTTCCTTTAACTGTTTCTTATCCCGAATTTTGATGGGGGATCAAAAGATTCGTGACACATAGGAACGAAAAGCCTCGGAATCACTTCCGACTGAAAAATGGTAAAAATTCGTTGAACATGTTCGATCACAATAAGAGTTTTTTTATTCCAGTCTAATCGTTTAATTTTTAAATTATCCTGCAGAAACAATAATTTACTAAGTCAATACTTAAAAATATATTTTTCTTTTTTTTATAAATTTCATGAAGAAACAGATAACATTAGCAAGACACATTAAATATATATTTTTTAATTTATATTTATATAAATTTAATCAATTAATAATTTATATTATATAAATTTAAAAATATTTATATATTTATATATATCATATCTTAATTATTTTTTATATCATATTAATATAATTATATTTAATATTATTAGGTCTCCTATTACTAGATTATTCTTAGAAAAGAAAACAGATATTGAAATCAGAAGCTAAATTTCGGAAAACTATGGGGAGGAATTTTCTAATTTCAAAGATCTAAGAGTAGGTCATAAATTTCAACAAAAATCATACAGATATGCCCGGCTTGGCTGCCAGAAAATCAAAATTAGTGTGCCCCGCGTGCGACTGTTGCGTCCCTCTTTCTTTCTTTCTTGGCATCGAATATATCAATTTAAAGCCATTTTTTTTGGTGGTTGCAAATGGCGCCATCAACCAGCAGCAGCTTCACTCTCTGCTTTTTTCAAGGTGCGTTTATTTTCATAATTTCTCATTTTTTTTTCTTTTAAAATTTTCTGATTATATTATTTTCTTGGCAATCGTGGGATCTTACTTTCGGTTAAGTAATGCTTAGTTTATTGTTCCGATGCTTGTTTAATCCCTTTTTCCAAAGAATCTGAAAATAAATGACCTGATTAAAATATAATAGATTGAGAAAATGTTTAATGAAAGAAAAATGCATTTGAATGTTACAATCAATGAATTAAATGATTTTGTTCGTATTGTCCAGCTTGATTTCTTGTGTCATGAATTCTTGTATAACAAAAAATTAAAATCAATTTAAGTGATTCAAGTAATCGATCATAACAAACTATGATTATGGTGATGGCGATATCTAGTCGGTTGTTAAAATTCAAATTAATTTATGACTGAAAAAATTAATCAGAAAAATTTTTGACCAAAATTTGAGTTTTGAGTTATTAGAAAATGCATGTATCATCCTAGGATGACGTAGCTGACATTGCCACTACTTTGTTTTTCCTTTTAAGTATGATTACGATTATTTTGACGATCGTATTCTGTGTTCCTTATTTGTGGTCTAGTCTCAATGCATCTTGTTAAATTATATTTTGGTATCAGTCAGGTGAGTGATTTCGACAAAGATGCTTGATGCCCAGACCATTGAACTGAAATCTGGTACAAATTTATGCCAGTATCTTAAAAAGTGAATCATTGTGGGTTTTAATCAAATTAACGTTGCAATTAATGCCTCTGTGGAAAAAATACTAAGTAAAATAATATTAAGTTTGATCGTATAATGTAAAGGTCAACAGATCGAATATTGATTAAAGTGGCACTGCAGAGTGGCATAAGGTGGTTGGAGCCACTGGGGAGCTTCACTCTCTTGGAAGCACACTGCTAATAATTTTTGGAAGAGCATTCCTTTGAAAACGATTAATGAAGTCATTTTTTTCCTAGCTTGCCAGTGCTTTGGCCTGAGTATTGGCAATAAAATGGGGAAATTTTGTCACATTTCAATTCTCTACAGTACTTAGATATGGATTCTGAATCTAATTGTCATTCTTTTTAGGTGTTCATCTACATTTATGCTTTGAATATGAGCCTATCTTTTGATAAACAGGATCATATTAAACCATGACACTGTCTAATATGTTGAGGACTCTCAATTCCTAAGGATTTTATTAGAATCATACCCCAAGCAGTTCATGAAACCTGGTTCAGAACATGTATGTCATAGTAGCAAGGGAATGCTCTCTAGCTTTTATCTCAAAGTTCATTGATGATAGAAACAAGGAATGGCCTGTTATTTTGTGCTTTGATTGTGCTTAGTAATTACTACTTCTATGCTTACATCCTCTATTTCTTTCAGGAAAAAAAAAAAAAAACTCTACATTCTACTAAATTGCATAGTCTGCTCTGCTGGAACAGTTGAAATGAAATGCTCTACTGAATTTTTAACCCTTTACCATCATATAGGCCTGAGAATGTGGTTCTGGAGTCAAATTTAATTTACCTTTTAATTGTCATCGAACAGTTTCTGATTTTCTATAGTCTCGAGTTGCATGTTTTTGAACATTTTGTTCATCTTTGCAGCATTTCGTTGGGAGAATATGCTTCCGTTACAATGCAAGAGTCTATCTTAAACAAAAGATGAGGTATGGGTTATGGAATCTCAATGTCAATTTTAGTTTTGGCTTGCTTTCTGGACAAGTGAAGATTTTCTTGAATTATGTCAAGTGCACAATAAATTCCATACCTGTTTTCGTATTGTGTGATGCCACACCTTTAAGTTTTCGGTAGCAATGACTGTCACAGTTGTACTTTTTTACTACTTTTAAGTAGACCAGAGATTTTCTTTGTCCGGATTTCTGTTTTTTTGACCTGAAGATAATATCATTTCTAGCTTTACTTTCCTCATTTTTCAGTGTGTTCTTCGAATGAATTGATCTTCAGAAGCAACTTCCTAGCTTTGGCGTGACTTGTGCACTAATGTTGATCAAATAATTTCATTGATAGTATGTTGAAATATCGAAAAATTTCAGGAAGTTTTCTATTTGCATATCTAACTTTTCCGGGAACCAGTTGTATGAAAGTTGTTTTGGTTCATAGCTATGTTAAACTTCAGCATCTTGAAATGATGTTTTTCCGTTGATGATAATTAGACTATGTTAACAGACACGGTATTTATATTCTTTTTTGAGAATTGGTTGAATACCAAAATGCAATTTAATGCTATCAAATTGCCACAATGTAGTTGTATTTTGCATAACTCTTCCTCCAAGCATCGACCACACATTAAGAATCTGACTGGCTTATCTTTGGAAAGTCAAAAACATATAACTGACCACAAAGTCTGAATCTGTTATCCTTGAAAATATTCTTGAGAAAAGAGTAAATGTAAAAACTATTTTTACTTCTTTTTTTTAGGTAGAATAATAATGTGCACAATATTTTACTGAAAACTACCCTATCCGGTATATCATCCAGCTCAGCCGTTCTTCCTGGGTCAGTTTTGGGTTTCCATATAAATGTCAGTATTGAATTTATCATTTTACACATTAGCCCTCATCAGCCCCAACTAAATATTAAAAAAAAAAAAAACTGAATAATCTGTGGTTGCTCTTTTCCAATTTTGGTACAAAATTCGTGCTTGTTCATGCATGTAATCACAGAAAGGCAACTTGATAGAGCTATTATACATTAAAGATACTTAATGTGATGTTCGCAATCAGGGATGCCATCGCTAGCTACTTCCTTTTTGCTCTAAATGGTGATATTGCTAGGAACCCAGTCAGCTTTTCTATACTAGGAAACCCACAACCGCAAGACCTTGAAATGGCAATGTGCCCTGACACCAGCTTTTGTAGGCTAATGAGCGTTTGCATTATTCTTTAAACATTTATAGGGTAGGTCATTTGTTGTCCATCCACATGGCGTAGCCTCTTCACTATTTTTGACATTTGCACTGTCGCATGATGATTTTTTTTCTTTTATTTCCCTTCTTTTTGTAGAGAGATTTTGTGTTTACCATTCATAGTTAAACACCTAGCCGACAAAAACTCTAGGTGTGAGTTAGTGGAGGATCACTTGTTTCTTTTTCAAAAGTTTAGAACCATGTCATGAATGGACAAGGTTTTGAGTTTAAGAAAACCGCAGTCTGAACAGAATGATGTTTACACAAACCAAACTGATCCAATTTGAACTGAAGTTTCAAATTAAGTCTGCAAAATACATATGTGAAAAAACTGTATATTCCTTGAAAATAAATTTAACTGTGAAACAGTGTGGAGTAACATGACTATATTTGAATAACTTGTCAAAATCATTTCTTGTGGGGCTCACACTGGTTTTTCCTTTGTTTTAAATCCTTGGTGGGGTCGGAGGCTGTCGGTCCAAACAACTACGAAGGAATCATTCTTTTTTCCATCCTAATCAAAGCCAAATATTGAAGGCAAATATTGAAGGTTTGACAAACTTGCCCTTCATTCTAGTGGTCTGCCGGGGGAAGTATTTTAGCATATTCAATTCTCAATTTGGTCTGCTAGAATTGTACATTTATGTAACTTTACTTCCTGGAAAAATTCAAAGGCTGTGGGCTGATAGTATCATATTATTATTCCACTTTTGAATGCAATCAACATAGGTTTTGACTCTTAAAAAATATGAATCATACATAAAACAATGGATTAATTTTCCTTTGCCTTTTCAATAAAGGAAAAAAAGAAAGCAATCATTCTCACAGTATCAAAAAATATTTGGGAGAATCCTACATGTCTAGGCTTTCTTTGGGAAAGGAAAGAGAAGGGAAATAGCGAAGCTGGTAAATTTGGAGCAACGATACAGCCCATCATTTCTCTCTCTTTAACTAGATTCAAACCCAAGATAAGGATGTAATCAGCAGACTTAAATTTCTGCCCACATGAGATTTTCAAAAGAAATTCGTTGCTGACATTCAAATTCCACTAAATTTTAAGTTAGAAATAAATTTAATATGCCAAATAGAATTTTTCCTTTTTTGCCACTTTTTTCTATTTCTTTTATTCTGTTTTGCTGTCTGTGGCAGATTAATAATTGTATAATTCAAGTGGTGCAAAATGCCCCCCTCCCCCACTTCTCTGTATGCTGTACATGTTGGCACTTTTGGAGGACTACAAATTCACATCCCATCCCTTGCTTATCTCTCATGTTCAACGTCTTCTTCCCCCTTCTTCCTCTACCTTTCTCTCAAAAACCTCCAACTCTGCTTTCCTTAGCCTCCTTAGACTTGAAGTTGCATTTTTTTATCATCTTCTGCTTTTCCATTTCTGTAAACATTTTGCCAATTTTCTATCCTTCCTGTCGTAGGCTTTACCGTTATGGCAACGATTGTTTGCCATCAAGGCCTGCAGTCTTGTCTTGAGTCGCAGCTGGTTGAGCCAAGAGCACTGAGACTAACGCTATCTTCAGCAAGACCTCACTTCTTTCAGCCTCTGGAGTTGGCCAGTAAGTCATGTTTCGTTTATTCGAACGCCAAAGAAATTGAGGAATGCTGGATTGGAAAAATTAGTAAGAAATCTGATTTTCTTCATGATGAGGATACCTCCTCAAATTCCAACTCGGGTGGTTGGAGCTTCCTCCAGGCACTCTCCACTGCTCCGCCATCCTCAAAAGAGATTGTAGAGAATGAGAACACTTATGTTCATCCTCTAGTCAAACGTTCTTTGTCTACGCTGAGTGAGAAGAGCTTGGAACTGTGCACCGAGAATTTAGGCAGTGAGACAGGCAGTGACATCCTTGAAGACAACATCTTCTCATTGTCTTCATCGAATTCTGGAAGTGGAAATTCCCCAACATGGAAGCAACACAAATCGCGTCAATTATTGGGAGCTAAGAAAGCAATTGCTCTCAATTTTCCACCTCCACTGACAACGATAAGTGGATCGGAATCTCTTCAAGTTAGGCCCACCCGTGAAAACGGAAGGTTGGTAATAAAAGCTGTCAAGGCCCCATCAACAAAATCTCTCTTTCAAGCTGAAAGAACCAATGGCCGTCTTCGACTATGCCTTTTGCAAAACTCTACTCCAAGTTTTGACTATGAAGAAGAAACAGCCGACAAAGAAAGTGAAGGAAGCAGCGAAGACAATAAAGAAGAAGAGTTCGAAAATGATAGCGCCGAAGAAGAGGACTTAGAGAAAGAAGAAGACGGTGGCTATTCGGGAGAGGGACCAGATGGGAAAAAGGCTAATGTTGGGGCTGAAATGGGAAGGAGAAAGTTCCAAAGAAGAGCAGGCAGAAGGAGGTGCAAAGAAGGTGAACATGAAAACAAAGGAATGTTAAATAGGGAGCCTTTTTTCGTGGCTACATCCTAAAGTTTTTATGCTGGATCTGCCTGTATAATAATCAAATTCCCTTACAATTTTTAGTTTTTCTTCTTTTGTCTATTGAATTCCTTTGTTTCATGTTTGAAGGAATGTTGCATTGCTTGTGGTAGGTAGTTATTATCGTTATTTGAAACTGTCCTCTCTCTCTCTCTCTCTCTCTCTCTCATAGAAAACACAAGCTTCACTCTTTTTTACTTTATATGAACGAGTAGGTAAAGACAAAGATATCGACATTCCATGTAAATATCTAATACTTTGTGTTGTACCCTAATAAATAAATAAATAAAATCTTGTAACTCGACAAATATGAGAGAAATTTTCTTTAATTGTGTACTATCACAATTATTAAGATTTGAATTTAACATATCAATTATGTTGCTGAAAAAATGACACTTTTAAAACAATTAAAATAAATTATTAAATTAATATTAAAAAGAGTATAGTTAAATTATTTAAAGTAAATAGTTACTTTTAAAAGTGAATTAGTAGGTTGATTTTTTTACGTAGACAGATGAAAAAACATGTTAAAAATATTTTAAAAAATATATTTTAAATTTAAATTGATCATTTTTAAATTGGAATACAATTGTAAAAAATGGATATTTTTTAAGAAGAGTGGGTAATTTTTTAAATTTAAGTATTTTCAAATATAAAAATACATAAATATCTTTAATTTTTTAAATTTAATTTTTAACTAATATCCTTCAATGAGTTGATTACTTGCAACATTAATTTAATTACCTTTTTTATAATAATATAAGTAGATGTCGTGTAATACTTGAACTTTGCTAGGACTGCTAATCTGTTTGGATAAGTAATTGAAAATATTTAAAATGGTGTTTATACCGTAATTTTATTAAACTTGAATGGGAATTTGCCACGTAAAATTTGATGGGAATCTTAATGGTCAAAGATCTTAGGAAAAATTTCAAAAAAGAAAAAAAGACTTGATAATCATTAAAGAAAAGTGAAATCGAAAAAAATAATTTAAAAAAATAATTATAAAAATTATTAATAAAGTAGATTGTAATAATTTTTTTATCTTTATTTCTACATACTTGCCTACTGTTTTCTTACCTCAATAACAATCAATGGGTAGAGAACCGACCACCCCACTAATATATATTATATATTACATATATAATATTTGATATATCATATATATATATAATATATATAAATTATACATATAATAAAAATATTACTTAAAAATAATAAAAACTTAAAAATATATATTGTATTAAATCTTAAATTTATCAAATAAAATATTATATTAAATCTCAAGTTATAAAATAATCTTAAATTATATTAAATCCTAAATTACTATATAAAAATAATAAAAATAAATTTTGAATTACTAGTTAAAAATAGTAAAAATTATAAAATATTTTATATTAAATCTTAAACTACTTTTTAAAAAATTAAAAATAATATATACTATATATTATACATATAAGTTATATATAATATATTATATATCATAAAAGTTAAAAAAATATTATCTATTATATATAATTTATAATGTATATTATATATATGTTATATATATAATATATAATGTATATATGTTATATATAATATATTGTATATATGTGGGGGAGGGGGGAACTGCCCCAATATGTATAAATATTATATTGTATGGGTAGTCGGTTCCTTTATATATTATATATATAATTATATATTCTATATAATATATAACGTATATTATATATATTATATATAAACTATATATAGCAAAAAATTATTTAAAAATAATAAAAATTAAAAAAATATTTATATTAAATTTTAAATTATTTTTTAAAAATTAAAAAAATATATAATATATAATATATAATTATTTTTTATATATAATATATATAAATTGTATTAGATAAATAAATATTAATTATGCACATTACCAACATTTACTAGATAAAAATCGCGTGTAATATATAGATGACTATAACTAAATGTACAAATGACAAAAATTTAATTGTACCCTAAACTTTATGACCCTAGACCGTATTAAATAGGTAAATACTAATTTTGCACATTACCAACATTATTGAGATGATAATCACATGTAATGTACATATGATAATAACTAAATGTACAGATGATCATAACTAAATGTATGATGACCAAAACTGATTATACCCTAAACCATATCAGATAAGTAAATACTAATTGTGTACGTTACCAACACTGTTGAGATGATAATCAGGTATAATTTACATATGATTATAATTAAATGTATAGATGACTATAACTAAACGTACAAATAACTATAACTAAATGTACAAATGCCTATAACTAAATGTATAGCTACCTATAACTAAATATACAAATAACCAAGATTGATCTATTTAATTCTAATATATATATAATAATAATAATAGTATAGCTAATCGCATTGAATGTACAGATGACCATAAATGAATGTATAACTAATAAAATATTCTTATGGTCATCTATACATTTAGTTGTAGTCATCTATATATTCTGTTATGGTAATCCATACATTCAGTTTTGGTCAGTTGTACATTTACTTATGAGTATATACATTTGAGTTTCAATGTTGCTACATGCATGTTACGTGTAAGTACATTCTTGTTACGCTCATAGGGAAATTCAGTTATGGTCCACTGTAACTTATTATCACATGTACATCTTAGATGATGGTCATATCATTGGTAAAATTATGTGTACAATTTCTATTTGACATTTTTATCACTTTAAGGGTTATATGCTTTAAGGCATGTTAGGTTATGATCATATGTATATTCATTTGTAGTTATTTGTACATTTAGTTATAGTCATTTATACATTTAGTTATATTCATCTGTACATTCAATTATGGTGATCCTTAAATTCATTTACGTTGCTTGTCCATTTACTTATGCCTATATGCATTTTCAGTTTTAATGTTTCCTAGACGCATCTTCCGCATAAGTACGTTTTGTTATGCTCATTGGGAAATTCAGTTATGACCTGACGTCCATTAACATATTATCATAGGTACCTCTGACATGATTATCATCATTAGTCCAACTAATGCGCACAAATGCTATTTAACATTTTCATACGGTTAAAGGTCATATGGTTCAGGGTACATTCATATTTTGTTATCTGTACATACATTTCTATTCATCCATACATTTACTTATAATCATCTATATATTTAGTTATATTCATTTGTACATTCAGTTACGATGATTCGTATATTCATATATGGTCATTTGTATATTTACCTATGAGTATATATATTTTAGTTTTAACATTTCCCACACAAGTCTCCCACATGAGTACATTTCGTTATGCTCATAGAAAAATTTAGTTATAGTCCGATGTACATTAACTTATTATCATATGCATATCTTACATCATTGCGATATTATTGGCCTAGCTAATGTCCATAATTGCTATTTGACATTTAATATGATTAAAGGTCATATGGTATAAGGTACATTCGAGCTTTGTTATCTGTGCATTAATTTCTACTCATCTATACATTTTTTTTAATCATCTATACATTTAGTTATACTTATCGGTATATTTAGTTATGGTTATGCATACATTCATTTCTAATCACTTGTGCATTTAGTTAGGGGTATATATAGTTGAGATACAATGTTTCTTAAATGCATGTAACGCATAAGTGCATTCTATTATGCTTATACTGCCAAATATGAGCTATAGTCAAATGTACATTAACTTATTATCATATGTACATCTTATGTGATTGTCATATATAATGTTCAACTCATGTGCACGATTGTTATCTGACATTTTCGTGCGATTAATGGCCATACGGTTAAGCGTACATTCATTTTTTTAACCTATGCATTCATTTATAGTCATCTGTACATTTTAGTTGAAGTCATCTGTGCATTTGGTTATACTCATCTATACATTCAGTTAGGGTGATCCATATATTCACTTATAGTTATACTGTACATGCACTTAGGGGTATGTGCAATTGAGTTGTACATCATTGTACACGCATCTAACTTGTATATGCATTTCGTTATGCTCATATTGCCAAATGTGAGTTATGGTTAAATGTACATTAACTTATTATCTATGTATATCTTACTTGATTGTCATACCTGATGTCTAACTACTATGGTCAATTACTGTATGACATTTTAATATGGTTAAATGGCCATATGATTTAGTGTACATTTGTTTTTTATTAGTCGTACATTTATTCTACGTCATCTGTGCATTTAATTATACTCATATGTATATTTAGTTATATTTATCTGTACATTCAGTTACAGTAACCCATATATTCGTTTATGGTTACCTGTAAATTTACTTAGGGGTATATACAATGGACTTGTACATCATTCTTACACGCATCTAACACAAAAGTGCATTTCATTATGCTCATTTCACCAAATATGACTTACGGTCAAATGTACATTCACTTAAAATCATATATAGATCTTACGTGATTGTCATATCTGATGTCCAACTAATGCAGCTGATTGCTGTTAGACATTTTCATATGGTTAATAACCATATGGTTTACCATACATTCGGTTTTTTGTTAGCCATACATTCTTACATTTTGAATATTTTGTTAGTTGTACATTCGTTTGTGGTCTTCTATACATTCTTACACTCAGTTTGTGACATTTGTAAATTCAGCATGGTTAGTTGTGATATTATTATTATTATATATATATATTGGAATTAAATATTTATATATATTGAAATTAAATATATTAGTCTTGGTCATCTGTACATTTAGTTATGGGTATCGATACATTCAGTTATAGTCACATGTACATTTAGTTATTGTCATCTGTACATTTAGTTATAATCATATGTACATTATACTTGATTATCATCTCATCAGCACTGTTAATGTGAATAATTAGTATTTACTTATCTGATACAGTTTAGAGTCATATGGTTTATGGTATAATTAGTTTTGATAATTTGTACATTAAATTATAGTCATCTGTATATTTAGTTATAATCGAACATACATTATACGTGGTTGTCATCTCATAAATGTTGGTAATATGTGAAATTAGCATTTACTTATTTGAAACAGTTTATATATTCTATATAATTTATATATTATATATTATTTAAATTTTTAAAAAAATAATTTAAAATTTAATATAAAATATTTTTTAATTTTTATTATTTTTTAAATAGTATTTAATATTTAATATTATATTTAATATATTAATATATTATATAACTTATATATTATTATATATTATTTATAATATAAAATGTATAAATAATATATAATAATATATAAGGTATATCATAGGGGGAGAGGGTGTAATATTTATACATATGTGGGGGGCGGTTCCTCGCTCCCCCACATGTATATAATATATTATATATATAATATACATATATTTATTATATTATATATATTAAAAATATTATTTAAAAATAATAAAAATAAAAATATTTTATATTGAATCTGAGTCATTATGAAAAAATAACAAAAAAATAATTATAGCTAAATGTAGAAGTGACCATAGCTAAATGTACAGGTGTTTACAACTAAATGTACATGTGACAAAAGCTGATATAATATGTGGGGGGTAGACCTGCTCAAGGGCTGGGCTACCCGCCCAAGCTTAAAGGTCCGCCTGAAATTAGAGAGGGTTTGGACAAACATAATAGGCCCGATTAAAAAATAGGCCGGGCCTTGGGTTCGACTTTCAAAGCCCAAGCCCGGCCCGATTTACTATTATATTATATTATATTTATTTTATATTTTATGTTTTATGTAATTTTTATCATATAAATAATACATATATATAATATTATAGTGTAAACTTTAAAAGCTAAGTTAAATTATTTATATTTATAAACTTAATAAAAGAAAATTATTAAATTAATATTTAAAAAAATAAATTATAAAAAAATATAATATGGGTGGGCCTAAACGGGTTTGGACTATCTATTTACAAATATAGGCGGGCTTGGGCAAAATTTGAGGCCCATATTTTGGGCCAGACCGGGCTTAGATAAGCATATTTAATGTTAATACCATGCTCAAGTTCGACCCGAATCCGGCCTGACCTGGCCCATAAGCAGGTCTAGTAAGGGGTGGATTCCCTTGATATATATTTTTTATATATGTAATAAATTATATATTGGTAGAGAGGTTGATTCTCTACCCCACTTTTTGTTTTTGAGGTAAAAAAATGGTAGGCAAATATATAAAAATAAAAGATAAAAAAATAATTACAACCTCCATATTCATAATTTTGATAATTATTATTTTTTTAATAATTGTCATTGCATCGCTTTTTTTGGAAATTTTCCAAGATCTTATATATCAAAACCGGTTTTGATAAAGGAAAGCAATAAGAGATGAGATCTAGCGGAGGCCGATTGGTTACAAAGGTGATTACAACATTTTAAAATCTTGCCAATTATATAGTATTTTCACCTTTTATATTCAATAATTAGACTTTGATTGCGAATCAGCCACTTAAAGGCAGACTAGACAACAACTATGACAGATGTAAAAGTTAATCATTACAGATAAATTTCTACCGGCAAGTTGATTTCGAATTAACTAGATAATGGAACAATCAAGTCAACTTCCACATGCTTAAACATCATCCGAAAAGAAAAAACAATTAGAGGTTAAAAATTTTATAAAACAACTCCTCATCTACAAACAGATATGGTTATTTCAACTTTATCTCATTTATTTTTAATATTATATTATTATAGCCATTTTTATTATCTTAAATAATTTAAGATGCAAATATTCTCGTGAGATTATCACCAACGACAATCAAACAATTTCATAGGCAAATTTGTAAATAATTAAAGCACAGCTAGACTCTATTTGGAATTGAATTTGTTGGAGTAAACTTGGCACCTAAATTTGCAAACCTTAATTTATATATTCGTTTAAAGAGCTCGCTTTCGTAATAAATAAAGGAAATGAAAAGAAAAGATTGTAAGATACCACGAGTCTGATTGCGCAAAGAAGATTTGCTGCAGGCGTTGCTTTGCTATTGTCAGGGGAAGAGAGAGAAAAAAAAAAAGGTTAAAAAAGGAAAGGCAAAACCAAAATGAACAAAACAATTCCCAACAAAGATTCGCGTCCGTACGGTACTCCCCGACAAAAATCTACATAAAGCACATTCTGTTTTTTATTATTATTATTATTATTTACGTTTTTTTTACTTTTTATTAAAGAAGAATAAGAAAGGTATGGGCCACGATAAGCAGTAAAAGACTCATCCCTGCACGACGTATCTCCAAAGTTAAAAGTGGGAAGAGTTCCCTCAACTTGGGGACGCCTTAACCCTTAATTAAATAACCAAATAGGAATGCTTTTATTAACTAGCATTTTTTATCACCACTGTTGCACTTAATTTATATTTCATAATTAAATTAATAAAGAATTTATTAACAAAATTTATGTTAACATATAAAATTTATTTCATGTGTAAATTAGATTACATTAATATAAAGTTTATCGTTTAATGTTGTTACTGTAAAATTAACTGTGGAATCATAAAAAAATTTAAAACAATTTTAAACTTTTTTTATTAATCACATAAATTTATTTTATTTTTTTATGATTAACAAAAAACATAAAAACTATGAAAATAAAGAATGTAAATCATATCTCTTTTTTATTCAATATCAAAAAATTTATTCAAAAAAAATATTTTAATAAAACTAAAATTCTTGTAAATTATATAAATCTTACAAATAGTAAACAATTATACTACAGCAATTTAAAACATTTACTAAATAAATTTATTTATTTTTTAAATAAGAAAGTTGTTTAATAAAATTAAAGTTTTTACTTATAAATTAAATAAATCTCATTAATAGGAAAAAAATTAACAATGACTATTTAGAAATTTAGTGAACAATAATAATAAATTTCATTAGCTTAAAAGATTATGTACATTCATACTTTTATATATATTACAAATAAAAAAATTAATGCTCAAAATAATAAAAATTAATTCTTCTTTTTATTAATTTAGCTTTTTTTTTTTTTTTGAAAATTGAATTGTACAAACCTTTATAGGTAATGAAAATGGCTTTTGCTTGTAATTGCAAGTAGCACACATCAATTAAGATAATGGAAAGGTTACATGAAAAGTGCAAACAAGTTGATGTGCTTTCTCTGCATATCTATAATTATATATTAGCGGTCTACTCATATCATATGTGCCATTATCTTTTTCTGACAAAAACAAGTTATTGGAGTGTGTAGTGCCAACTTATATAGCTCATGACCTTCCTTTTCCTTTCCAATATAAGATTAAAACACCCTACCTACTCCCCTTACATGCTTGGTGTAACATTCACCCCTACTCGTGATGCTATTCTTGTGGCAACTACCTTACCTACCCTCAGGGCACTTGGCATGGTGTCAATACCTACCCTACTTACCCTTCCTTTTGGGGTGCTTGACATGACGTCAAGATTGGTCCACCTTGCCTATTCTTGTCAGAGCGCTTAGCATGGAAAAAGCAATCAAAGTTGACTTTGATACTACTTGTTGTAGCTTCAGGCTCAAGCTCTAAGCTTGTGCCCTACTTGAACTCGAGAATTTATTATAATCTTGTTAACATTTCAATTTGTTTCACACTTCACATGCATGACATAAGCAACATACCCAAGCTCATCCTTCTAGCTAGGTAAAGTACCTATGCTTTCGTGAGGTGATAACCTCCACAAGGGCTAGCAAAACACTCTTAAGGTTTTGTAAGGTGATAACCTTTGTACTGCTTAGAGAATGCCTTCACCAAAATTGAACCTTTTTTGGTTACAACCTATCATGCAATTTGGATAATAGATTCAAATAGCCAAACACTATTTAAACAAAAATCAGAGCAAAATTGAGAAATAGATATCCAAATGTTCATATCTAATCATTTACGATCTGAATTAGCAAATTATCTGAATCTATGAAAAAAAAAGAAAAAGAATTAGATAGGATATCTAAATTTTTACCCTATTCACATTGCGGGAGTTAAAAAAAATCAATAGATAGATTTTATTAAATATGAATCATTTTTAAAGAGTGATTAGTTTTTTTAATAATATGAATGCACATAATAATAACTAAATGATCAAACTATTCCTAAATTTATTTTATTTTTTAATTTTATTTGGCTTTTGAATAATTTTTAATTGAGATAATGTCATTTGACTCATGACAACAATAGAGCAAGATACTTTTTATATGGTATAGGAACAAGAAATTCTTTATCTACAAAATTATCTGTGTAGAAGAGAATAGAAGGTTGAAGAATTGCATAAACTCCTCTTTACTTTTTCAAAATTACGTAATCAGGCACCAAACTAAGTTCCAAATAGCCCATACAAGTTGAAAAGTGATGCATAAAAGAGAAGGATTTAACAACTCCATGAAATGGATTCTTTTTTATTTCCTTTTCCACTAAGTATTTGCATTTTTGCACTATGCAATCCAACAAATCATTCTTGATCTGATCCATAACAAAGAGGGGCGACTAATTACGGCATGCCACTTGTTAAATATTAGGTAAATGCAAGAATTTTATTTACGAAATTTACAAGAAAAAAGTTGAATTATTTTTGCATTAATATGAGCATTCTTGGTTGTTAAGGAGCCTCAATTTGCGCATCCACATACGAGAAAGTTCCACTATCTTTCCCATCTTGGAAAGCCAATTGTCATGCAACACTTTGGGGTTCTTTTATTTTTTATAAAAAAATGAATGAGTGGGTTGGGAAGATTGCCTCACTCCTTTATTAATAGTAACTGTTTTTTTTTTTTTTAAATATCTTTTATGCATGTGCTTTCTCGAAATTGACAATCCAAGGGATATATATTTTGTCATATTTTGTATTGGAATAATTTCTCTTATGGATTTGGGAATGTTATTGCAATTGCCAAGCAACTGCAAAATTTTCATTTGACTAATTGAAATTTTGAAAATTTGAACTTGCTAATTTACTTAAATTTGGTGCGTAGTGTAACCCTAGCATCTTAGTTTAAACTATTAGGATATTTTTCAAATTGATTTTGGGGGGAACAATGAAAATAACAGGAAAAAAAATACAAATTAAAGAGCAAATAATGAAAAGAAAAAGAGTTATTTTGTGGGTCAATTTGGTTGTGGCGTCGCCAACAAAAGGATCCACCATAAACATGGAAAAGCTACTCATCATCCTCCATTAGACACCATCACATCACAGCCACATCCATTCTTTGACACAAATGAGATCAAAGCCTTGCTCTCAAAGGGAAAATAAAATTGATATTTCTTTCTTAACGTATATGGATAACATGATAGGCCTCCTACCAATCAACAAGTTATGTTTCATTTATTAAGATGGTTTATGCCATATATCCAAAGGCCCAGTTATCTATTCAAGTTCAAAAATCATTTGAGTTTGAACAAATATATTAGATTTGAAAAAGGATTTAGACAAAGCCTATTTAATCAAAATATTGATTAAGCCTTGAACGTGGCATTTTTTACTAACATCATATGCATTTTACTATTACCAATATATATTTTTGAGGAATTTTTCCTTTTTACATGGAGATCGATCACTTGTTAAAAAGAACTGATTTTTTAAATAAATTTGGACAGACAATTGAGTCTCTGTAGTAGTTTTATGTGACTAGCTTGGAAAAATTTTTGTCTATATTTCTGATTAGATTAAGTTTGGGCAAACAAAATATTTATTAATATGATGAGATCCATACTTCATTTAGCCCATGGCATTTTTATTATTGAGAACATCAGATGATAAACAATTACAAATGAAGTTTAGATCACACTGACACTTGGTTTCTAAGAATCGACAATTATAAAAACCTACGGCATTACTGATGTATTCATAGCATACAATATAGTACATATAAAATTTAGGAGTAATCTGTTGATTATTATCATTAAGATTTTGGAAAATTCATCAAATATTATTAGTGTGACAATCCCACCAAAACAAACCAACAATTCGTTGCGGAACACTTATATGCTTGTATGCTTACAAATCTGTATTAAACATGGTAATATTTAATACAATATTGTTACACGATACAAATAAAAATTATTGAAACACAGCATAAAATATGATATGGCATAAAAAATAATAATATATGATATGAATATACGAATATCTCAAATCTATATGAATTACTAATTTACCAAATTTGTATTAAATTTTATATAAATTTAAAATACTTTAAATATGATTATAATACTATAGAATATATAAATACAACACAAATATATAAATTATCTAATCTAATATTTACGTGCACGCGAAAAAAAATGCACTTGGAAATCTCACTCACTTTTCAAACATCAAAATTGGATTCTGCATCATTTTGAGGCGGCAAAATAATATGTTCACATTTATTTGGATGAATTGCACGTAAAAGCAATTGAACCTCCTTGGATCATCAATCGTTGCAATAATGGCATTTAAGTCATCTCATTTTCTTCTCAAAATAGATGGCATGAAAAGTTTGCTTCATATCAATATATATAAATATATAATTCAAATTATACTGATCACATTATTTAAAATAACTTACCAATCATTAATGAATTTTTAAATAAATATTCTCCATTTAATAATCATATGTGATGTATAAGAAACAATTGAATTTTTTTAATAATTTAATAATTATGACATGATTTGATTGAAAAAATATATGTTAACGTAAAATAAAAAGAAAATCTCGTAAATTGTTTGAGTTTATTGAAAAAATTGTTTTTACTTGCTAAAGTAATAAACATTTATTAAAGTAAGAGCATTCCTGGTTGTGAATTTTAAATCTATAGTCCCTTTGCCTTTGATTTCAGTTGTAGATGAATGTCCCATATTGCCTTTTTTTTTTTTTGGATGGAAAGATTTGAATAAGGGTCTTATTTGTGAACACATACATTGTAGCATTGGAATAAATGCACCATGCTTTGTTACCTTCCAAGAAATTGAGTTCAGAATTAACTGTAAACAAAATAATCTGTTGTTGCTTGAGATGCTCTTTTCATCCTTTTAAAGTGAAAGAAATCTTTTTAAAAATGACATTGCTTTCCACAATGGAAACGTGCACCTTTCTTCTTTTTGAATTTCTGACCATTAGAGGAAATTACCTTTCTCTTTTTGGATTTGTTTGGCTTTGCTTCCTCTATCACATGGACTTTGTAGACATTAGTCTCTTTTCCTTTCTCATTTTCTTTGCGATATTGATCTTCAATTTGAAGATGACTTGCAAGCTCTTCAAGAGAGATATCCTCCTTTTTATGTTTCAAGTTTCTTTTGAAATCTTTCCATATAGATGGGATTTATCAATGATAGATGGAACAACGACTACCTTATCCATTTTCATCTTGTATTGCTTGAATTTATTGAGGATAATTTTGATTCCAGCAAATAGTTCGATGATGGATTTAGTTTCAATCATTTTATGTGAATTCCACTTAGTCACCAAGAACTTTTTGCTAGTTGCTTTCTCTTTCATGTGTCATATATCTAATTTATCCCATAACACCTTCATAGAAGTGATAAAAATATAAGTATCAAAGAGTGAATAAGACATACTGTTTAAGATGCATCCTCTACAAGGATAATCATCATTCTCATACTTTTGCTTTCATGAACTTTGCTTTTCCCATTCTCTTTTACTCTAGTCTAGGAATTGTGAGAATGTATGCAATGTTCAATATGTTGAGAAGAATTTGCATCTTTTGTTGCTAACAAAGAAAGTTTCCTCAATCAAAGCACTCCAGCTTTTGAAAATTAGTGGCCATTTCCCTTAAGGAATTGAAACTCTTCATTTTCAAGAAAACTAGAAATAAGCTTAAAGATTATTGTTTGTAAAGTTTTTATTTTTGTGGGGTGAATCTGGAAATGGTGAGTTCAAGAAAAAGAAACAAATCTAGGGAAATGACTTCAAGGTGTGTTGTGTTGCAAATACCATTTTCCTTTAAGCTTATTTTGCCCCAACCAGTAATGGTATGCAATAGCAGTTATCAAATAGCCTTAGGATACAATGAAGTTTATGTTTGAAATCACATAAAACTATCAAAATCAAACCAAAAAATACTTTGTTTATAAAGGACAAAAGGATATTTCTTCTACTCAATTTCTTATAGCAAAAAGCACAAAGGACTTGCTTAAATTAAGAATGATAGGAATGGAAGAGCTATGTTGTATCATTTCATAATTTGTTTTAATCTTTCATTATCTGTTTCTGTTGGAAATTTTTACCTCTATTAATAGAGATTCAATTAAAAGTTGTGTTGTTTTTATCCAACCTACTTGTTTTTCCATTTAGTTTTCTACCTTTTGATACTTAATAGGTGCCATTGGCAACCTTTCACCAGTGGAAGGATGTTCTTTGAAAAGAAATAATTGAAGTTGAAATAAAACTATTTGTTATAGACTAACATGTCAAAATTTAAACTAAGGTATTCTTGACTCAGAGGATCATGATCCTTTTTTGTAAATTTTAACAGAATATATTCCAAAATTGGTATTCGAAGCCCTTTGTGTAATTTATAAAATAAGCTTATTTTTATTCCAAAACTTATGAAATATGAATTCCAAAAATAAAGCTTCACCAGTTGATCTATAAATTAATTTTCTTGGTTTGAAACTTAACCAAAGCTACCATGTTGCTTCTTTTATGCTAGTTTGCCATTAATAGTCGAATCCCTTTGTGTAATTTATAACATAAGCTCATTTTTATTCCAAAACTTATGAAATGTGAATTCCATAAATAAAGCTTCATCGGTTGATCTATAAATCAATTTTCTTGGTTTGAAACTTAACTAAAGCTACCATATAGCTTCTTTTATGCTAGTTTACCGTTAATAGCTTATTCAATCAATTAATTTCTTATCCTTTTCACTTATCATATCATACATATAAATAATATAACATGGTACATATTGACTATATAAATTTTGATGATGTGGGTGCCTATGTGGATAACTTATTTTTATGACATGTAAGTTAAACCATAAAATTATATGTTAGTTAAAATTACAAATTACATTTGTCAAATCTTTTAAACTTAGTTATTCAACTAGAATTTAATTTTTAAAAGATTTTCTATATGTAATGAGTTTATGAATTTAAAAATTTGATCTTATCTTAATATTAAATTGTAATAAAAAATTTGAACTTTAAATGTTAAATTTGTTGTAAAAAATTTTAACTTTAAATGTTAATCTTATTTGATTTAGATTTAATTGTAATAAGAATTTTAAATTTTAAAAGGTTAATCTTATTTGGTTCAAATTTCATTAGTTAAATTGAGATATCTTTCTTTGTAAATTTTAAATATAAAAAAAAATACTTTTACTTTCATAATTTTTCTAATAATTATCTTTTACTATTTTAAAATTCATGAACACATTTATCAATTATTATTTTTTTTAAATTCATAGCATTTTTATCAATTTGAAAATATTTAATCGACATTCAATAAGCTTATAAATGTCATGTAAGTATTTTATTTTAGTTTTCAATTTTTATTTGTAAGGTATATTATTGCTTTGATATTTTTTATAAAACATAATATTTATTTTTCCTTATTTTCTTTTAAAAATTTTGATTGTTGTTGTAGAAATAGATATGTTGAGTTTTAATTCATTACTAATTGGATTGAGTGTTGGCTAACGTGAATAGAAAGATAAAAAATAGAAAACTTCAAACCAATGATTGTCGTAGTTGAAGCATTGCCTTTTGTTGTCACGGCAACCAAAAGTGAACCCATTGAATTTGAAAAGAGAGAAGATGGATTGAAGATGTCATTAAAGAATTGTAGAGTTTAGGATTGTGGTAGTGGAACCTTGCCTTTTTTTTGTCACATGTCTGAACATAATGAAGCCAAAAGTTAATGATGAATTTATAAGTGGTAAAGAGGCTCACATGATTGGTGTGAGCTTCACATTGCAAAAACCATATGAAGTATATTAACCAACATTTAGGTAAAAAAAATGATGCTTTTAATATTTATATTTTGTTTATATCGGAGATTACATACATTTACTTTACAAAGAAAAAGGTTGCATGCATTGTTAATAATTGCACGGTGCGAATAAATATTGAATCAAAACAAGTTAAATATATAGTGTTTTTGTTTCTTAAAAAATACTTGTGAATTGACAGATTTTATATTTATGTTCCTATTTGTTGTCCTTTGGATATTTAAAAAGTTGCAAAAAATTTAAAAGTAGATGATGAAAACTAAGCAAAATGGTAATAAAAAAAAAATAAAATGTAATACCAATTCCAATAAAACTTTTTTTTTTTTTTGTAAAAATATAAAATTTTGCATTATGTCTTGAAAATTAAACATATTTTGACTATTAATTTTTGAAAATTGTATTGGCTTCTACATCCAAATATAATTTTTGCTTTTATCAATAACCATATGATAGCTTAATTTTTCTATGACTTTTACTTAAATCAGTCCTCCATTATACTTTCATTAAGGTTTTAAAATTTATGGGTTGTTAAATGAAGTACAACTTTTTACGTTATCTTATAAGTTAGACTTTGATTATGGTTACTAACTCAATTTATATAAGTATGTGAATAATACAACTTTTAGAACTATAAGATGATTTTCCCTTTTGCCTCATACATAATTTTTGAACACTTTGACATATATATATATATATATATATATATATATATAAATGTATGAATAATACTGTTACCTATATTAGTTTTGAATTAATCTTGGTTTT
>JBBYHM010257950.1:0-75021 GCA_038381775.1 Adansonia rubrostipa | reverse complement strand
ATATATATATATATATATATATATAAATGTATGAATAATACTGTTACCTATATTAGTTTTGAATTAATCTTGGTTTTAATATAATTAAAACTTAAGCTTAATTAGATTTTGTTTAAATATTTTTGAGTTAATATTTTTCCATGAAATATTTTGTAAATATTTTGAAAAATACTGTTTTAACTCCTTAAACACTAAAAAAAAAGTGTTCTTAATGCATACATTTGTTTAAAACATTTTTGAGATAAGTTTTATATGTTTTAAAGTTATTAAAAACATTTTAAAGATGGTTTCTATGTGAATGTATCAATACACCATGTGTATGTATTGATACAATGCTTTGTAGTAGCTTAGTTTTCATGAAATGTTCAATTGTCTTAATACAAAGGCATTCGTATTGATGCAGCTTGGTGAATGTTGATACACACATTGCTTGTATCGAAGCAATAAGCTCTAATGGTCATATTTTGACGGTTTGCACAATAATGTATCGATGCACCAACTTATGTATTGATACAACTCAGCGAGAAGGAATGAAAATCACTTAAATAAATCTTTCAACATATCCAAACCTTCATCAATCATCCCTAGCGGCTATAATCATGATAAAGGCTATAAATAAATCTCTCCAACACCTCTAACAAGATAATGAACCAAGAGATTAAGCTTAGAGTTATATTTTTCATCTTTTTCATATTTTTAAGTAGTTCATTGTGTATAATTAATTCTTCCAATCAATTCTTATATTCTTTATACTCTATCTTTAGAATTATTATCCTTTGTGCTTAAACTCTAGTAAACACTTAGCCTTTTTGAGGTTTTATTGTTTACATCAAAATTTTTGTAAAAAAGGGTTCTTACTTGGTCATTGAAAAATAGAGAATGATTCAATCTTAGCGACAAAAGCTAAGGGGTAAATGTTGCTATCTTATCCTAAAAAGATAAGGAGTATAAATGTTATACCTTTTCCTTGAAGGTAGACAATTCAAATTAGTGAATTTAAAAAATCCAAAACAAATGAAGTCGAGATAGAGGACGCAGACAATTGAGGCTGAACATCTCTAAATATTTAAGTTTGCTTCTCTTTACCTAGCTCTTTAATCTTTTTTTTATTATTCACCAATTTCACTCCAAAGCATATAGCTTAGATTTCACAATCTTATTTATCAAAGATTTAATTTACCAAATGTTTTGAGAAATCACTTCACCCCTCTTGATTTTGTGTACCACTAAAACGTCTAACAAATACAATTTTTATATATACATTGAACAAGTAAACTGTGCGTTGTACAAGTAAAAAAAACTAGTTTTGACAATATTTTCAACAATCCCTACCTTGCCTAGTAATCCCGTTTCAGAATTGTTTGATTTGATGTTTTTTGTACTTGATTCAAGGTGATCTTTTCCTTCAAGGATGCGCATTGCCGCCTGATTGTTTTCTCTATTTCATTGTGTTTGATAGCTCAATTTTAATGTTACTCAATAGATAATTTTCAACAAGAAAGAGCTCAATGAGCTAAGTAGGCAAAGAGCTAAATAGAAAATGTTGAGTCAATTTTAAATTTTAAAAATTTATATTTGAATTAAATTCTTTTTTTTAACAAAAGACTATTTTTAAATTAACCCTTTTAATTTTTATCTAGAACAATAGAAAATAATATATTAATAACTAATAATATTAAAATTATTAAAAAATAATATTCAAAATTCAATATTTATAATTATCAAACGATATAATTATATTTAGTAATTAATTTTTAGTAACATATTAAATGGTTTTTATAAAATAAATTCAATACTAAGAATTGGATGCTTAATTTTTTAATTTATTAAACAACACCTAAACCACCTAAAAGGTCTTAGATGCTTTTCAATTGGGACCACTTGAGATTTATGTGAGCTTACCCTTCAGATTTGTTTTTTCGTTTTTTGGTTAGCTATTCCAAAGTCTTTAAATGTTTGCGTTTTATGCACCAAAAGGGCAGTGAAGAGAGGGAGAGGGAGAGGGAGGCGACTCATTTTTTGTTATCTTGCTATTAGGAGGAGAAAATTTACGCGACTGCCATCACTTTTTATAGATACTTGTTGGTTCTTACATTCAGAATATTCAAGCCGATCAAATATGGTTAAGATCTCTTGCCTTCGATACCTTGTCTTATACATACAACAAATAAATAGTATTTTTTTTTTAAAAGAGGAGAATCTACTATATAACCAAGAAAAAAAATTAGTTTTTCCTCCTAAAATCTAGTTAAAAAGCCACCTACGTGTCTATGCCTATATGCCTATATATATATATTATAAAAAAAAGATCGAATTTGATATCACTTGATTTAATGACACTAACTTAATTTGTGAAATAACAAAACTATTTAAATTAAATTACAAAAAAATTATAAAATAAAAAAATAAAAATGCACCAAAGCCTAGTGTGTCTATATATATATATATATATTCAGCCTAGCTAAAAAAGAAAGTAAAAGAAAATTGAAAGACAAAAAGATTAGAAGAATGATGATTTTTTTTGGGGTTATCACTGAATGGTGCCCATAATTTTATTTAACTTCATTTAACTATCAACTAGGAAAAAAAAAATCAATCAAACATTCAATTATTTTTCAGTTTTTAAAGGTTCATTTCATAATTTCTCGTAATCAAATGAAAGTTTGAAAGAGTATTTCAGCGAGAATCAAAGTCCCCCTGAATTTAGTCTTTTATATATAGTCAAACTAGTGCCCAATGAATTATGCGAAAATAATATGAAGAAATTAATTGGAAATTAAGTTACGATATTCATTCATTATTTAGAAAAATTAAAACAAATAACATCACATATATCTACTTTGGTTCATCATTTGTTTGATTTTTTTTCTCTGATATTCATAATCATCTTTTTAACAATTTTCATTAAGAAAAATCATGTTGATCTCGCAGGATCTGGATATTTCACATATGTAGTTTCTTTTGTTAGAAAAAGGAGAAAAAGAAGTTCCCACTTAAACCTACATAAAATATCTTTTGATTCACTTTGGTCTTTCCTTATCATTTCAAAGAGTTAAAGTCATCAATCAAAAAAAGTATGGTATCCTCCATGGAAAAATATGGTAAAATTAAGTAATAGCTACATCTTTTCATTTTATTTTTGACCTCACCAACCAATTAACATAATAGAATATTTCAAGAAGAATACAGCAAAATTTGCGATGGGAACAGGATTTTTTTAGACAGAAAACCATACGAAGATAGGTTCCATCCTGTTCATAAATTAGGAAGCAACAAGACAAATTAAGGGTGGCCCTTACTCAAAACTTTGGTTCACTATCTCCACAAATAGAAAAGGTAAATGATTCCGTGCTTAATTCATGCTTCTTTCACTTCAACAATTGATGGCTTCCTTTAAAATATCGTTATATATATATATATATATGTATACATGTGCATTGATACTTCAAAATCAGAAAAATGCTTTTGGTTCTTTTAATGCATGGAACATTTATTAGTCAAGGAAACATCATCGAAAGCAGATTCGGTGCATGCAAATAAATTTGCAGAGTACATAATTTTTTTTAATTATAAGTATATTGTGCTCAAAATTTTTTAAAATAGAATGAAAGAAATGAAAAACTTAATTGATAAATAATTAACTATGAGAAAATAACCATTATAAGAAATTATACAAATAGTTTTTGGAAAGTTTTCAACCAAGAATTGATTTAAAGATCAATTTGAGAAGCTTTATAAATGATGGGATTCAAATGCCTATCCATGGGTATCTAATTTTGTCTAGGTCTCTTCTTCGATAATCCTAAATATCTAAGATTAAGAACTAACCAGCCACCCAAGTAGAGTGGACCTCTACCAGGTAGTTTAAATATTTTTCCAACTTATTCTGTCATGCATAGATGGCCATATGAACACATGATAGAAAAAGTGCCATTTGAAGATTGATCTCAGATAAAAAAAGATGAATATCCAAAAGAAAAAATCAATTTTTACATATTCTCTTATCAAATTTTAAAAATAATTTTTGCGGGTAATATTAAGATCAAAATTTCCATTTTTAGGTATTTTTTGAGATTTTTCATAAAACTCAAAAAGTTGATCGTCATATATTTTACCAATACATGTGTAGTATCTATGCCAATATGCATTACAAAAAATTAAAAAATGCAAGAAAAATTATATATTGGCATTTTATATCACAAGGTGTCAAGTTGTCAATTTTCCAATTATTTTTGAATTTCTTATAGTATCACAAGTATTTTGCTCATGAATTTTAAAAACTTGTTCCGAATTTTGAATTTTCATTTTAACCATTTTTTAAAAAAATTAATATTTTGGATAATATATTGTATTTAATTCATTTTGTAAGTTTCAATGTATTTTTTGAATTTTTCTCAGTTTCAAAATACGAACTTCCTTTATCTGTAAAATTTTTGATGGAATTTTCTCAAGTTTTGAAGTTAAAAAATTTTTAAATATTCCGATTAAATTACACAAACTCTCATTTTGCAAAAATTCCAATCCAGTTTGTGGATTTTTTTCATTTTCAAGTTATAGAGTTTTCTGTACTGTAAATTTCTTCTGTTAGATTTTTCAAGTTTATAATTTTTAAAATTTTTAAATATTATTATTAAATTCATGCCAAATCAGTTTTTGAAAATCCAATATATTTTATGAGCTTTGAATTTTTAAAATATATCAATTTTCTTCTGTACGGATTTTTCTTGTATAATTTTATGATTTTTGGATTTTTAATCAAGATTTTTTTCATTATTTCATTTTTTAAATTTTGTTTGTGATTATTAATTTTAATTTATTATTATTATCATCTTAATTTTATTTTAATTATTAATTTTTTCTACTAGTTTCATGGAAACTAGTCTAACATGTTTCTAACTTTTCCCTTAACCAATTTATTTAGATTCTCATTGCTCATTAGGTGATATTATGTAGGTAATCATGACAAAATATTTGAATGACCACTAATTACTTGTCAATTGAATGCATCTCATCTTTTAATGCAATTAATGAATAAAACAAAGAATAAAAAAATCAAGATGAATTTGAGCTAAGGAGATTTTTGATCTGTTTGGCTGAACCTCCCTTTTATAAATTGGGGGAGGACTTTTCATTTGGAAGATTTAGCTTTCAAGAAGAAAAAACACAAAAAATAATGAGTTATTTTCAAGTTATAAAGCATTTCAAGGTGTATTTTCTTCTAAAAAGCTATAGTTTTTGTTGATTTCATTCATTTTCTTCTTAATAGTGAGCTAAAATCATACTTAAGCTCGTTCATGGATTTTCATCCATGTTGAAAGGCTAAACTTCATGGTTATAAGCTTTTTTTTTTATTTGTTTGTTATATTTGTTCTCTTATAATACTTTTTTTTTTGTTTCTCATGAAATTTGTTCTTATGATGTTGATCTTTGTGTTATGATGTTCTAGTCGTTATATTTATGATCACAAGTATGTTATTTTTCCTTACTATTTTCTTGTTGATATATAGAACAACATGTTTTGATGTTTACCTTTTATGATTTATTATATGATAATGTTGACTTATGCTTTATAAAACTTGGATATGTGATTTTTGAGTTGGAAAAAATTTGTTTGGTGGGTTATATGGTGTTGGCCAAAATTCATTTATATGTATGTGATGATTTTTTAATTTTCGTACCTATTTTATAAATATAAAATTTTAAGGACTAATTAGTAAAAATAAAATAAAAATAAAAAAATTCTAGCCATTCCGTTCTTGGTCGAAACCCACATATACCTTTAGGAATGAATTTTATGCATTTTATCAGGTAGAAATACATTTTTTGGATTTTGAGGTCTTTTTGTAGTTTTAGAAAGTTTAAGGACTTCTTAGTAAATATTAAAATTTTTCTAAGACCAAAGAAAAGTGGCTAAAACTTGCTTGTGAATTTTGGATGTGATTTTTGTTTTTATTTTAATTTATTTGATGTTTAATATTGTGTTTTAATTACGTGGGGAGAAATTTGTAAATTTAAAAAAGTTTAGGGACTATTAGGAAAATCTAGCATTTTTGGTCAAAATGCTCATTTTTAACATAAAATCATAAAATTAAAGTATTTTAAAATATTTGTAGCATTCACTAGTCCTCCAATGGGGTGTAGAAAATATTAAAACCTTTTATAGTCTTTTAGTTCTTTACTAGGGTACGAAATGCAATTTTGAAAAATTTTGAGACTCAATTGCATTTTTTGCATTTCACGTTACTTTTGATATCAAAACTACCCATTTAGGGTAGAAATCATCGTTACTTACCTTTTGAGTCTTTTAGGGTTATAGGGATATGTTTGTATCGAAGGTATACCCTATGGGCATTTTAGTAATTTCTTATAGAACAAAGTCTTAGGTGGTCACCGGGATGCATTTATGCCAAACGTGCGCATTTAGGATACGTTTATAATTTTTATCGTGACCTTTAGAGTTATCAAGGTACTCTCATATTGAAGGTATACCTTAAAGGCATTTGGGTACTTTCTCTTAAACCAAGTCTGATGTAGTCACCAAGATGCTTCTATACCAAAGGTGTGCTTTTAGGGTAGCTTCACCCTTCTATGATCCTTTTTTTTTGTATCTTTTAGGGTTACTAGGATATTTTCATATCGAAGATATACCTAAAGATATTTTGGTAATTTATTTAAAATTAAGTTTGATGTAGTCACCAGGATGCTTTTATGCCAAAATAGTGTCTTTAGGATATGTTCATCCTTTTATGATCATTTTTGAGATCAAAGGTTACTGAGATATTTTCATATTGAAGGTATATCCTAAGGACATTTTAATAATATTTACTTTAGAACTAAATCCTATGTGATTATTGGGATACTTTCATATTGAAGGTACACATCAAGGATAGGTTTATCATTTTAGACTATTTTCAGGTCTACGATACTTTATTAATATTTTTAATAAAATCAATTTTTTTTTAAATTAAGGCAATGTCTTCAAATTAAAATAATACATGAAATTTCTCCTCGTATATGAGAGGGGTTTTACGGATTATTTTAATAACGAGATATCTTTTTCAAAGTTAAAACAAGGATTTTTTTTTATAAATTTCAAAAAAAATAAAACCTTTTGCATCCCTCTGGTCCTCTAGGGGATGCGAAAGATATTTGATTTTTAAAACCTTTTGTATTCCTTTGGTTTTTGGATGGGGTACAAAAGAGAATGATAAAAAGCTATTGATTCGTGTTCCATTGGTCCTCTAGTGAGGGTGCATATGAGATTTGATTTTTAAAAATTTCCAAAAACAGATTTTCCCAACATGGAATAATAAATTTGGTTTTAAAAAGTATTATTTTGGGAATTACAATTAAATATTATATGTTGAAAAAAGATAAAAATCAAATTTAAGTTAACACGTGATTAATAAGGTACCAATTTTTGGGCATCACAAAAAGGTCGATCCTTGTAATTTTAACCGAGTCCTAGACCCTTCTATATGATCTTTGGTATGACATGGACCTCGATGTTGATATTCTAGGGTTTCATAACCCTTGAAATACAAACTCTGATAGTTGACTAATCTCACCTAGCCTAAACAAATTGACGGTGACTCCAAATAAATAATCATTTCGTAATGACTATTTAGGCTTTAAGTTGAGTGAGCGATGCATGTTGACCATCCAGTCTTTAGAGATAAGAAAATAATAATGATATGGTCCATAAAAATAAGAGAATATAAAATAGTAATATATCAATAAATATAGGAACGAGGTCCTTTTAAGTTAGGCTTGGTTAGAATTCATATCCAAGCCACGTTGTGACAATAGGATTCTAATTTCATGAGTTTTAGAATGGAAAATAACCTTCTACAATATTTTATATGGGGGGATTCATAATTTCATATTCATGTCTTAAGGGATTTGAATATCAAGTTTGGAAGGTACTTTGTTAGAATTTACAAAGAGAGATCCAAATCCCCTGATTTGAGGATTCCAATATCTTAGTTCAAATTTTGCCAGATTCATTGCAATGGCTATTTTTATTTTAAACTCATTCATACATTTTAAAAGGTTACTCTTTCACTTAAAAAATGTTGTCAATAGCACCTATTAAGTACCAAAAAGTTGAAACTCAATGAAAAACAAAGTGGTTAGATTAAAAACATAACTAAAGAGACACTACTCTTGATTAGATCTCTATAAATAGAGATCATAATTTTCAATAGAAATATGATAATAGAAGGTGATAGAATCGATGAAAAAGTTTTGAACTATTCTTTTTTTTGTCACTATTGAATTATAGGAAGTCTCTTAAACTTAGCTTACTACATAAAACTAGCTATAATAAAGATGACTTTACCACTCATTAAGAAATGATTAATAGTTTGATTTCACTAGTGCAACGTGATTTCAAATATAAACTTTATTGTAATCTTATGGCTATTTGATGAAACCTTTTTGCATACCATAAATGATGGAGGCAATATAAGCCTAAACGAACTCACATTTGCATCACGCTTTGAAGTCATATTCTTTCATATAATGATTTTCCTTTTGCATCTATAGGAACTCCCAAAAAATCCAACAATCTTTTGGCTTATTTTATGATTTTCTAAAATTGGAAGGCAAGGTATTTTGAGAGATATGGCATTATAATTCCAATTAAAATGGTTTGGTGAAGTAGAGATTTGAGATAGCAAAATACTTTACTAATAAAGATAAATAAAACAAAAAACTTTTTCCACAATTGAAGATGAAAACAGATGATGATGGCAAAGTTGAAATGATAGTTTCTCACCAAAAAAGATAATTATAATGATTTCATAAGATAGATAGATAAGTTCCATCAACTTCTTCTTTATATGCATGAATATTTATTTTATTAGTTGTTGCATATTTATGTTGTTGGAAATATTTTGTATAATTTGTAAAACATTGTTCAATTCACCATTGGAGTTTATCTTTTGAGGGTTACAAAACCTTTGAAAACAAACTTCGACTAACTTGAAATCAAGTGAAAAGGTTTTGATTCAGTTAATCGCAAAGTGAGTCACGTCCCCTCCTTAATGCCCATAAATTGATACCTATTAATTACATGCTAACCTTAAATTACTAACCTTAAATCCCAATTTAAATTAGTTTTTGATTTTTAATATTTGATCATTGTAAACACCTAATTTTGTCCGGGCTTCCATGCAAACATCACGAGCCATTACCAAAGATAAAAGGGCCAGCATGGATCCACTTCCCATCATTTTTGGCTAAGGTAAGATGTTCAGGGAGCCAAACGTAAGCAAAATTCACATTTTTCTTTTAATGTATTGATACAATGGCTGCTGTGCCACTAAATTTGAAGAAAACAATGTTGTATCAATACTAAAGGTGATCACATCGATACATTAGGTTAATGTATTGATATATTTTCCCATTTTATCGATATAAGGCTTCGCAATAGCTAATATACCATTTTTGGACCTAATTGTATTGATACATTTCCTTCATGTTATTAGTATACACCTTATAACCAATCAGCTTGGATAAGACATATTAATATTCAAACCTATCACTTAGTTTAGTGATACAAAGTTTTCTTCTATCTTAGTAATATGGCTAAAAATCATAAACTATTAATTGGATGAAGCCCATGGAGTACATTTGGCCTTGGAAAGAAATTGTAATAAGTTACAATTATGAAATCCTTATGCATCAAAGGCATGTTCCTTAAAATGATTCTAGCCATTGTATTAACAAGACAAGGCATTGATAATGCTTAAAGACTAACACATGTCATGCCTTTTTACTTGTGAAGTAAATAACTGATCTTATGGGTTGAAGTATATAGGATACTTGGGATGGCATGTGGGTGCTTGTTTTGTAGAAATAAGTTCATTGAACACGGCTTGTGTGATAACTCCATTTGGTATTGTCACTTAAGTGTCTGTGAAAATGTTCTCCTATGCCAATCGTGTAACTAGTCCACTGATTTGTGATACTCTATTATCTTGTATAGGAAGTTCATGCTTTGATTCCATCACGAACAAGTCTATAATAGATGGATGCTTAAGGTAAAGTGGTTTTGGGTATGGCATGAAGCATAGGAATGTAAGATGCTTTAAATAATGCACAGAAGATTCATTACTCCAAGTGACACATGAGACATATCTCATATGTTCTTGGTTTTTGTTAACTTGATAAAGTCGTCGGCCAATTAATGATGGATTTAGGAGAAATGGTTTTTCCAAGTTCATGAGGTTAGCCATTTGCTGCAAGAACTAATATAGATTTATTTAGGAGTAAACAATGCACAATGCTAATGGCATTTTTTGGGATATTTGGTGCGAGGACTAATTACACTACAAGATTGATTACTGAAAGGTTTCTATGAGGTCATATTGACCCCTTAAAAATTTAGTGGTCATGATAGGTTGCTAGATCGCAATCTTTATCTATGAATATAATTAATAAAAATTAATTATGTTTATTGCCAACATGCTAGGAACCTAATGGGTCATACACAGGAAGATGATTTACTAATTAAATTTGGGATCTGATTAAGTATGACTTAATTAAATAAAAGGCATAATGTGGAGGACCTAATTGAATTAGCTTAATTAATTATGATTAAAGATATAAATTAGATTTATGAAATTTAATCAGAAATGTCTTAATGTGGCAGTAAGGATAAGAATGTCTTATCAAGATCATGTTTAATAGTAGGCATGCAAAAAGGGATATCTTAGTTTTAGACCTATCGCCACATGCTTGCCTTTAAAACTTTGGATGATCCGAAGGACTTAGCGCATGTAACTAAAAAATGTATGATATTGGTGGTGGACGAGACTTTGAGTTATCCCATTATCGAGATTTGGATTAGGCATAATAGTATGGAAAGGAAAGAGACCATCAAGCGAATTACTCATCCAACTAGTCTCGGATGACCATCACGAAGTGGCCGTAAACTTGGAGTCACCATTGATCATTTTAGGCTAGGTAGGATCGAATGCCTATTGAAAATAATATTTCGAGTTTCAAAATTCAAAATGCCGATTTCAAAGTCTACAAAGTCCAAAGATTCATTGGTTGGGTTTGGGATCTGGTTACACATAAGGAAAGATTAGCAGCCCCTCGATGCCCATAATCGGTACATACTAACTATGTCTTGTTTAAATCAGTTCCATTTAGTCATTATTTAGATATAATTACCTTTAATGCATGAAGTTTAGTAAATTGTAGATCCTATTTTTTAAAGAAAATTAGATTAGCTATGCACCTTAGAGGTGCGAATAACATAGGGATTTTTTATGGAAACAATGTTTAGGTTGGCTTTTAAAATTTTGGATATTTAGTATTAGGCACCGAAGAGATACTGACACGAAACATTGCCTTGTAAATTTCATTGGAAAACATATTTTAAATATGAATGCATGATAATCACTATAAAAGGGCAATGTGTTAGTAAGATAAAAAAGAATATAATAATATCATAAACAAATAATCACAAACAAAAGAACGTAAAAAGGAGGGCTGATCGAAATGTATCTCCTAATTGTCTTCCATTATTGAAAAGTCATCACAATGACAATTTAGAAACCAGTTTGAATTCGATGGTATTTTGAGGGATGAAAAATTTAATCAAAACAATCTAGGCATTCGAAAGAGAGAAAATTCATGGATTTTTTGAAGTAAAAATGAGATTGGAGTATCCCCTCGGAGAGGTAGGGTTGGAGTATCCCCAAAAATAAAGTTACGATAATAATTAGGAATAAAAATAGAATTTGAGTTTTTTAGTGGGGGATTGGAGTATTCCCTCAGAGTAATGGGGTTAGAGTATCCCCAAAAGCTATAATTAAGGTATACTTAAAAAGGATTTGGTTGGCAAAGAAATTTGAGTTTTAAATGTAAGGCGAGGTTAAAGTATCCCCTCAAATCAATGGAGTTGGAGTATCTCCACTAGCAAACATTTTAATATAGAGGAAAGAGTTATTTGGTATAAAATTATTTTTTTTGTATTTTAGCCTTGATCAGAGTTTAAAGGGCTTATGTTGTTGAGGAACCAATCATGTACATTTCCAGATGTTCAAACGTCTTTATAAAGGCATTTCCAAAATGGGGGACAACATCGCATTGTCCCCTTCCCAAATTTATTTCGAGTTCATCTGAAGACTTCATGGGGTAAAACGAGGTACCATAAAAAAGGTATCTCAATGAGGATTAAAATAAAAAAACTCCATAAATCCTACAAAATCACTTCCTAGGTGGAATTAATTTTTGAAATTAGGCCTGTCTCAACATTGGCAATATGTACAGGGAAAGGGCATTATGAATTTTGGAAAAATCATTTCGAAGTCATTTAGAATCATAAATCACAACTAATACCTTTTTGAAAAGGGAATTTTGCAAACGTTTTTGGAAAAATACTCAAGGAGTTCAAAGAGATCATTTGGTGGGCCAAAATGACCAAAACAAAAAACTATTTGCTAATTCTAAAGGTTTCAAGCAGCAAAAATAAAAATTATATTTCTTTCATCCGGAATGATCTGATGGCAAACAAACATCATTGGAAAGGTATCTTGACACCCTTTAAAGGAAAAATTTCAAAAAAATCTCCAAAATTTATTTATTACTTGAAAATAAAATTTCAAACTCAAAAAATAATGCTACTAGAGCAAAAACGGGGAAGTTATGGGGTATTTTTGGGTTTTTTCAAAGTGTAAACTCGAGTCTAGGATATCCAAACGTCCATGATAGCAAGGGACAATTAACATGGGCATCACAAATTCATTTCACAATCCCAGAGTAGTTTGGGATGATGAAACAACCTATTGAGCATGTCACTAAAGATGGCATTAGACTTAAGATCAAGGCTTAATACTTTACCAAAAGAAAGTAGCATTTTATTCCATGAATCCAGACCTAGATTGTTTAGTTTGTTCCCAAATTTATGAAAACATCAAATTCATACTATTTTTCATATATCAGAGATAGCATGAACTTAGCTTGAGGATTTGTTTTTCAAAATAAGATTTTTATGACAAGCAAGCATGCATTTTGACAAACAAATCATGAATAAAATACAAAATGCATAAAGGTAAACAAGTATTACACATGCAAACACACAATGATGACATTTTGACATGAAAAAGGTAAAAAAAATGCAAAGAGGTGACAAATAACATACATGGAAGTGATATGAACATATTTAAGTGAAAAAAAGCATGCTACAGTTGTCAAGACATCATTTATGTTATGAGACTCTTTAAAATGCAAGAAAATGCATGAACATACTTAATGCATGTTATGAAAATATTCAAACATGTGTTAAGCATATGAAAATAGATGAAACATGATAGAAAATTCATAAATAAGGGGTTATTTTGATGACAGAATGAAAGACAAGATATTTGGCCTACCATGCTTCCAAGGTATCAAGAAAACATCAACATCCTAAGATTACCACAAACTTAGCAGCAATAATGAATGAGAACCTTAGAAGGGTCAAGATAACATAAAGAGGCCACTAAGATGATGAAAATATTGAAAAATCAGAGAATGTGCAGAGTCAAGTGGAGATAAATATACTAAAGGTTTTAAGCTTCACCTTTTTCTCTGAGCAATAACTTTAAACTCCCTTTTTATTAGGGTTGAACAGTAAGAGGGTGTTGAAAAGAAGGGTCATTTTGGTTAGATATGGATAAAGGGGAGTTTTAAGCGGGAATATGAGTGAAATGAAGGTTTTTGGAAAGACTTTTGGTGATGGTTTTGAAGGGTTCCAAGAATCGAGAAGAGATATTTGGTTTTTGGTGGCTGAAAAATATTGAGGAAATATCTGGAAGTAGGTATTTTCTGCTGAGAGTGTTTTTCTTTTGGTAGGGTCCTTTTAGTTGAGTCCAAGGTTCGCTTACATAGCCATGTGACTATGAAGACAAAAAATTAAAAAGCAAGGGCATTTTAGGATTTTGATTCATGTACTTCATGCATAGTGCAAACCCATTTGTTTGCTCAGCAAAAATAGTGGATCTGGCTACTTTATGTAGCTGAGCATTGAGAAAATTCATCCTTACCCTTTAATAAATTGCATACATCATGAAATGTCCCTTGTCACTGGCTATTTGGGCCTCAAAATTTTGTTTAAATCCAATCATAGTTCCAAAGATGAAGCTTGGTATAAATTTTGATGATTTCTGGAGCAGGAAACAGGTTTGAATCGAATTTTGAATCAGTGGTGCAATGGGTGATAAATGGCTCGAATTAAACAAAAATGCCTTTGTGTATTGATACACAGGGCAATTTTAACCCATGAGTATCAATACATTGAAGCATGTATCGATACCAAGAGCAAAAATTTGTTTCTAGTCTCAAGACTTAGAGGTAAGGATCGATACTTCATAAACTTCTATTGATACTCAAGCTTGCGTGTTTCAATACAATCATGAAGGGTATCAAAACCAAACCTCTATGTATCAATACTAAGCATAAAAATTCAAATTTTTGGTGATGCGAAAGCCTTATATCAACATTATGCACCAACATAACTTGCACCTGTGGCTTCCTGAGTTACGACACCTTGATTGTGTTCTAATCTAAATGACTCTAGTGAAACCCCAATATTAACTTTTGATGTCTCATTTTTGTATTTTTTTATTATGACCCATTGGCATTTTAGACCTCCCAAAAAATATTTTTCTCTTGGCACCATATCGCCTGAATATGCCTGGCAATACGTCACCCAGCTGTCATCCCCAGTTTTTATTTTCTAATTCTATCACCTTTCAATTATGTCTTTGGATGCCAAAAATTGACCTGGACAAAATGATGTGTCTATAGGGCTAGATAAATGTATTCGATAAATTAAATACTTATTTGATAATTATTTAATCATTTTTAATGAATTAAAATTATTTTACTTAGGTAAGGTATTAAATTGAGAATTAAATGTCTTTGCATGTAAATAGGGGTTGCCCAAAAGCCCTAATTATTAATGGGCCTTGATTTGAACAAAACCTATTTGACTTGATAGAAGTTAGTTACAATAGTGGTGGGGGCTATTGGTGTTGGATTAAGCTAAGATATTAAATAGTTAATGCTTAGGCTCAATCTTAAATGGACTAGGTAAAAAAAGAGTTTTACTTGGATCTCTATGAAAACACTAAAAGTGGTGCCACCCATTAGGTTTGGTAGTATTAGAACTGGTTGACCCATTAGTTATGACTAACCTAACTTTAGATATATAGATATACATTGTTAATGCTTTTCGACTAAGGTGGCTATTAGAAAGCCTTAGGCATAAAAAAAAACCTATGATCCCTACTAAAGTTGGCACTATTCATTTTTCGAGTAGGAAAGAACCCTAGCAATCATGAGAAACATAAAACACAAAGAGTAATAGCAAATAAATGCCATATAAAAAGAAGATGGAGAAAGAACATTACAAATAAATAATGCCAAAGTCGAGGAATCCAAGAATGATGACAAAATTAGCTAGTTACAGTCCTGACTTTTAAAATCAAATGCCGAATTAACTCACCAAGCTATAATGATGTGTCCTTTTTGTGATACACTATGACTTAAAAATGAAAGAGAAAAGGGCCTTGCCTTTGGATCATCCTTTGAGTGGGATTTGGATTAGGCATCATAAAGTGAGAGTTAAGAGGAGGACTGTCGGACAAATCGCTGATCCAACCAGTCTTAAATAGCTCTTAGAAAATGACCATGACTTGAACTTGCCAACGATCATTTTAGACTAGGTATGATCGAATACCTATTAAAACCAATGTTTATGAGTTACAAAACTCAAAACATTGATTTTACAAACTACATATATCATAGTTCATTTTAAAAGGGTTTGGGAGTTAGTTACGTGTGGGAAAGGATTAGCACCTCCCTGACTCCCAAAATTGGTACCATCTAGCCATAAATTATCAAAGTCTTGATTTTCTATGATTTTTCATGTGGTCATTATTTATGTGTAATCCCTTTCTTATAAATGAAAATTTTTAAATAATAAATCTAGATTTTCATGGTACAAGTTTAATTAATATCTCTCTATGCAACCTAAGGGGGAGGAGAAACATAGAAGAATCGGTAAAATGAGATCCGGATTGATTTAAAAGAGGATATTCTACATCTAGCACTAGTGGGATACTAATGTAGAACATTGCCTTGGGTTTAATGAAACTCAATTTTTTTGAAAGCATGAATGCAAATCATCTTCAAGAAAAGAAATGGGTTAATAAACTTAAAGAAATATAATAAAAGTTGCATTAAAGATGAATATATGAAGACATAGAAGATGAAGGACGGTCAAGATGTATCTTGTAATTGACCTTGATTATTGAGTAGTAACTAAATTGATAATTTTGAGACATAGGATTCGATGGTCGTTCTAGGCATGAAAATTTTGATAAAAGGTCTAGGGAAGCCTGGAGGAGAGAAAACTTAGATTTTGGATGTATTTTTGAAAAGTGAGGTTAGAATATCCTTTCAAAGAAAATGAGGTTGGAAAATCCCTTTGAAAAAGTAGTTTTGGAGTATCCCCTAAAAAAATAAGATTGGAGTATCCCCTTGTAAAAAGAGATTTTAAGTATTTTGAAAATCAAACCTTTTGATATTTTTTTGAAGAAACAAGATTTTAGAATGGAAAATCAAAATTTTTTTTAAAAAAAAGGAAAATTAATTTTGAAAATATTTTTGGGTTTTGATCTAAGCCTAAAAGGACCTATTTCGTGTCTCATGACACCATGGGAAAACCATTGAATATATTTCATGTCAAAAGATGGTTTAGGAAAATCCAAGTAAATTTTCTCAAATTCAATAAAAACATAGGACAACATTGCACTGTCCATTTTCCTAAATTTATTTCAATTTGGTCTGATGGTTTCTAGTGGCAAAATAATACCATTAAAAGTTAACTTAATATGGATTAATATAAAACTATTCTGAAAATCCTACAAAATTACTTTCTAGGTGGAATTAATTTTTAAAATCGGCTCCAAGTTAGGATTGACGCAAGTGCTAGAAAAAAGGGAAGCAGTGAAATTCGAAAAATCACTTGGACTCATTTGGAATCATTAAATTGCAAAAGACACCTTTTTAGAATGGGAATTTTACAAACTTTTCAAGAAAAATGTTCCATAAAAATCATTTGATGGGTTAAAATTGCCCAAATAGAATAAAAAGCGCTAATTCTAGGGGTTTTGGATAGCGAAGGTTCGAAAAGTAATAACTCCCATATTCGAAATGATCCAAGGCAAACGTGATATCGTTGAAAAGATAATTTGAAGCCCTTCCAAGGAAAAATGTTATAAAATTTGAGAAAAAATCATTTTAAGCCTAAAAATAATTTTTTGAACCAGGATCATGTGCTATTAATACCAAAGTACAGGCTTCTTCGAGTTAGGGCTTTTATGATCACTTGTCGAGGTGTTGGACTTGCGAATGTCCAATCAATGAGGTCTATGGCAAGGAATGGACCAATATAACTCCTATAGAATAGGTTATCGAATTGTTTACTATCTATGCCAATAGTCATGATAGACTCGAAATAAAACTTAAAGTAAATACTTGAAAGCATTTGTTATTTCAGATTAAAAAAATATTTATTTGCCCTAATGAGGCCATGATTCCAAACATTTTTGTTTGATGTACCCCCAAGATTGGTGAACTAGTATATTGCAAACATTAAATTCATGCTAATCCTCATTGATTGAAGTCAGCATGGACATAACTTGGGGTTTTCTTTGAAAATAACTGTTTACAAGCATCGTAGAGGCATTTCAAATAATATATGATGAACTAAACTAAGTAAAGATATCAAACATGAACAACCACTCAAAATAGCAAACTATTCATACCTTTCGACAAGCAAATCATAGTGAAAATGCATCCTAGGATATGGTCAAGATCAAAATATCCTAGGCATAGCATTCATACATGAAATGAGCATGTTGAGATGAAGAAAAACATGACAAGAATGTATGAGCAGGGGTTGTTTTAATGTCAACAAGAAATATGGCATTATAATTCATAAAATTACCATTCAAGCACCAAGAAAGTCATCAAAATCCTAAGGCTACAACAAACAAAGCCAAAATAATACATGGAAGCCTTAATAGGGTCATAGAAACATAAAGGTTCACTAAGATGATTGTGAAGAAAAATAGAAAACAAAAGGAAGAGAAGATAGAAGATATACTCCAATGGAAGCTTGAACTCCTAGCTATATCCTTAGACAGCAATCTGGAACTTCTGGCTCACTTATTTCCTTTCCTTACTATGGATTAGCAAGAAAGGAATGAAAAGAAAAAGCTTTTGATTACAGTGGCTATGGAGGATAATTTTTTGGGTAGAAATAAGGGAAACAAGAGGTTTTGGAAGGGTTTTTGGAAAGGTGAAAAGGGAGCTACGAGAATAGAGTTTTTGGGGGGAGCTTGAGTTTTTTTTTTGTGGCTATTTTAAAAAAGATCTCGCTTCATTTAAGTAAAAATTGGATTATATAGTGGACGATTTTAGTCACTAAAATGACCTAGCATGACGGTATATAGGACTTTTGGCTTGTACAATATGATGATTCATTGTACCAATGTGATACCTTTCAATATTTGATTGGTGGATCCTAATTCTTGTAGACAATGAAAATCATGTATTAGTTGATTAAATGGGTAATCACAAATTTGTCTTTCATTAAATCAGATTTCTTATGAAATACCATCATGCTAAGCTTAATGTGACTTTCCAAAATATGTTAATCCAATGTTTAGATCCCAAAAATTAAATCCAATTGATTTTTATGAAGTTATGTCTGATATTGGATGCTTTTTGAGGCCACTGTCGTGACCATATTTAAGTTTTGAAGTCATGGTTACAAATAAAGGAAAAATGTCTCGAATTAGGCTAAAAATAGCCCTGTGTATCAATACATTAAGCCAAAAAACCAAGAATTTATTGATAGTTTGAATATGGTATTGATGCAAAGCATGGTGTATTGATGCTAACAAGCCTGTATCAATCCCAGGCTTGGTATTGATATATGCAATCCTGTATCATTACTTGTTGGCCAAAAATCATGATTTTAGGTATGACATAACTTTATATCAACAAAAACACCCTTGGTATCGATATTTCGCACTTTGGTATCAATACAACAAGAAAGATTTTGGAATTTGAATGACACGAAGCCTTGTATCGATACCTCTCACGCATGTATTGAGACATACGTATCAAATGTGGACTTTTCTTACTGTTGACCCTTTAAACACTTACTTGATCAAGTATGATGGAAAATTAACACATACTTCTCTAAGTGACCTTGATGATGCCTCAGATGATGACTTTTAATACCTTGAATGTTGACTTGGAGAAAATGAGGTGTCTACACTATGGTATCAATACAAGAGGCTTTAATATATATACAAAGTTATTTTGAAGCTCAGATCATGAATTTTGGTCACAGTGTAACAAGACATGAAATATCGATACTTTAGGAAATTTTGGCTGTGGTATCGATATAGGCCCAGGGTTGGATACATGTGAAGATTTCATGCTTGGTGTCAATACAATGTTCATTATATCAAAATTCAAAGGCTATTGATACCTGGAGTACAATTTGCCCTTGGTATCGATACAAAAAGCCCTGTATTGATACCACAAGACTATTTTTGGCCTATTTGAGATATTTTGCTCCCTTCACACTATGACACTAAAACTTGGATTTAGTCATGACTTTGGCCTCAAAAATTCCAAAATTAATTACAATTTCATACAAATAATATGGACTTTTTTTTAGGTCAAACATTGGGTTTTAACATTTTTGAATAATCAATTAAGCTTGTCATAAGGGCATTTTATGAGAAAATATGGATTAACGAAGGTCAAGCTCGACCTTACCCATAGCACCAGCCCCTGCATGGTTTGTTACTATTGCCAGCACTATACCTTAGCTAACAAAATGCTGAAAAGTTTCTCCTTATTACTATAAGTCACCATTTTGTCTAACCCAAATAACTTAAATGCCCCACTTTTCTTAGATTTTTGAGGCCTAAAAATGAATTTTGTATAAGATATGTTGTGAACTCAGCTAAGAAAAAACCTTTACACACAATAATAAAAGCCTCCACACTCCAAAAAACCTCATTCCCCTGGCTCTCCCTCAACCCCTCAAAAAACCACCTTAAAACCCTCCAATACCATCAAACCTCACAAAAAAACCCATCCATTGATCTAACAACCTTCAAGCTTATTCTTAAGCATTTCTTTTGCTAATCATAGCAAGAAAGGCTAAAAAGTTAGGTATAAGTTTAAAACATTTTTTGTTTAGCAAGAAAGGCTAAAAGGTTAGGTATAAGTTTAAAACATTTTCTGCTTAGCATCACCAATAAGGTCTTTAATACTTATAGGGTATATTTTCCTTTTTTTTTCCATTTTATTTACTTATTTTTGTATTTTGCATCATTTTAGAGACCATAAACTTGCTGATCATGACCTTATCATAGGACCTTCATGCATTTTGTGGCATTGGATGTGGTAGACTTAGGTTATATTGGTGCTTTGTTGACCTCTCTATCATGTTCTTTATTGTTATGTGCTTGTTTCATCTTGATGATAAGTTTCGATGTTGCCTAAAATTCCATCAAGCATTTCTTCTCTTTTTTAGCATGTTTAAGTAATTTCCATGGCATATTTCTTGATGTCATGCATTTAACTATTATCTCTATGCATACTCATGCTCATCTCTTTACATAGTGTCATTGTTTCCATGCTTAATGTCATTTTTACATGTTTACACATGCCTATCATGTTTATTGCCATTAATATAATCTTTTGATTATTCTAGATCATTCGGATGAAGGAATTATGATTTTTCAACCAACACTGTGTTGAACCCCTTGAATCATCGATTGGCCTTCTGTTTGGGCTATTTTGGCCCATCAAATAATTTTTTGAATTTTTGAAATATTTTTCCTAAATTTTTTTTGAAATACGCTTTTCAAAAGGCTATCGTTTGTGATTTAATGATTCTATAAAAGTCAGGGATGATTTTTCAAAGTTTGCTACACCCTTTCTCCTACATGTGCTATTAGTGCCTCATTTAACCTAACTTCAAAAATTATTTCCACTCAGAAGAGGGATTTTTTGAGATTTTTGGAATATTGTTACATTAAACCTCATTGAACCGCCTTTTCAATGGTATCTTAACCTTCTCCTAATGCCTCCAAATTTGCTCAAAATAAATTCAAAAATAAAGATAACATCATGTTATCCCTTATTTTTAGCAATTGTCAAGACTAGTCGATTTCTCCAAATTTCCACTATAAGGCATCAAATGTCTCCATGTGATCATGATTAACCCAGTTAAGCCGAAAAGAACATGTATCGTCCATGTATGAACAAATTTTCAAGATTTATTATCTTATTTTTATCAATTTTTTAATCAAAAATCACTTATTTTGTCAAGAATTATTAAAATCTTATTTGTCAAAAAATCATCGAACCCTTGTCATGAGAAATCCTTCAAGCTCATCTTTCCAAAAATTATCAAAACTTTTATCCATGGGGATACCGCAACCTTATTTTTCGAAGGGACATAATAACCCTATATTTCAAAAATTGTCAAAATTAAATTTTCTACCTCCAAGATTTCTTTATACTTGTCAACATTTTGGTCACGCCTCGATTAATCAATGGATCCAAACATGTCTCCAAAATTGTCAACTTGGTTTTTTTTCAAGATAATCAATGATAATTATGAGATACATTACAACCGCCCTTCCTTTTTTTGTTGTTTTGCGTGATTTATTTTTGTGCAATATTATGTTATTCTTATCGTCTTACTAACATTTTTTTTCTTTCTGATGGATAGCTTGCATTCATATTTGTCAAAACCATTTTTCAAAAAATTATAAAGGTAATGTCTCTTGTCAGTATCTCCCCAGTGCTTGATAGAGATATCCAATTTATTCAAAATTAAATCTAGAGATCATTTTAGCTTAAAATCTTAGCCCATTTCATCCCTATAGGGTGCGTATAAGATTAAAACTTCTTTAAAAACCCAAGATTATCATTTTATCCAAACTCATGCATTAAAAGATGATTATATCAAAATAAGGACTAGTCAAAACAAGGAAACCAAAACCAAATTAAGACATGGCTAGAAAGGTATCAATTTCGGGTGTCGCAAGGAGGTTCATATTTCCTTGCATGTAACCAACTCCCTAACCAACTAGTGAATCTTTAGACCACACAGACCATTGAATCAAGTCTCAAGTTTAGTAACTTGGAATATTGGTTTCAATAGGCATCCAATCATGCCTAGCCCAAATGATTGATGGCTACTCCAAATGTTGGCCATCTCATAATGCCTCTCCAAGACTAGTTAGACAAGTGATTTTTTCTATGGTCCCCTTGTATGATTAAGAGTTAAGATTCTCACACCATAATGTCACAAAAAGGAAAGAGTTCTAGTTGGTAGGATGCCCCATTTTGTTGGGGCCAATGTTTTAACATCTTGGGACTAAATTGAAATGTAATAAAATTAAGAAAATAAAAATAAAAAATGGAGATGACTATCGAGTGCCATGTTGCCAAGCACTATTAGGCGACATAATGCCAAGTGAAAATTTTTTAGGAAGGTTTGAAATGCCTAGGGATTGTATTAAAGAAAAATAAAAAAATTATCATCAAAGGTCACTACTTAAGGCATCATCAAGGTTATTTAACCAAGCATGAATCAATTCCCCATCATTCCTTGACATGGTAAGAGGTTTGAAAGCCAAAGGTACATGAAATCCATATTTACATAAGTATTAGTAAATGGCTTTTAGGTATCAAGGCTTCAAAAGGTCTCTAAAAATTCAAATTTTTACACTTTGTTTCATTTAAAAAAGGTTATGTATTGATATAAGTGATTCTATATCAATACACATACCCTTTGTATTGGTATCGAGCTTTACAGTAGCTTAAAAATCCATTTTGGCTAGCCAGTATCAATACAAAGAGTACTAGTATTGATACTAACCTCTAGGTATCAATACTAGCTTCATTGTATCAATACTAGCTTCATTGTATCGATACCTAGAGCATTGCTCTAAGGATCGATACATCACATATTGTATTGATACTTTAAGGCTAAAATGACCATTTTGTGCCATTTTCACCCTTTTACACCATGACATTAAAACATGAATTGGACTATGTTTTTGATGCCAAAAACCATCCAAATTCATAGTAGGCTTCAACATTGGACTTATGATCAGGTTTTAACAAATTTTTTAGGCCGAAATAACCAGAACAAAGGATACTTTCATGACTAAATTCAATTTGTTAAAGGGAAACCTTGGACTTTCTCGTTATTAAGCTACAAAAAATGGCCTCGATCCATTATTTTTACTAAACCAGCCAATGGATTTAGTGGATAGTTAAGCATAGTACCTTGTCTATACACGAGGTATATGCACTAAAACCCTAAAATTCCTTTTTTTTTTGCATGTGGTCTTTACTATTCACATGGTCATATAAGGCCAACATTTCAACTAACTACATAGACATTTTCAAACACTTTTTAAGACATTTAAACACTCCCTTAAAAACTCTCCTAGGCCACCATCCTCTTAAAAAAAACCTTTCATTCTCGTAACTTCTTAAAGCCACCACCAAAAACCCTTTTGAAACCCTTTATTCTATCTTTTTTTCAACTCAAACCTCCCCTCCATTGTTACCTTAAGCTCATTTTTGCCACATTTTTTTTCTTATCAATAGCAATAAGAGAGGAACAAATAAGCTCAAAGTTAACAAGTTTTTTGCTCAAGGGCTAAAGCAAGGTTTGAAGCTAATTGGTATAACTTCCATATCTTTTTCATTTTATCTTCCTTTATAATTATTTTAATCATTTTAGAGAGCCATATCCACATGGCGGTGACTATTCCTAGGACCCTTATGCATTTTGTAGCCTTGTTTGTGGTAGACCTAAGATTTTTTTATGCTGTATTAATTTCCTTACCATGCTTAACCATGTTTATTTGCTTGGTTTGCCTTAAAAACATGTTTTAATGTTGTTCATATATTCTAGCAAACTTCTTCTTTTTTAAACATGTTCATATCATCTCCCATGCATGACTGTTGATGTTGTTCATGAAGCTAACACTTCCAATCTTATTAGTTATTTTCTTTCATTTTTGTTGACATTTAAACGTCAAGATACTATTTTTACTTGTCTAAACATGCTATTTATGTTCGTTGTCATGAATGTCATATTAAGTTCATTATATATTTTTCAGGATAGCTTTTTTATTTGAAACTAGCATCTCCATGTATCCTTAGGCTTATTTCTTTACATATTGTCATTATTTTCATGCTTAAATGTTATTTTTCCATACTTGGTCATGCCTAATATCCCAACTAATTCATCTTGTGTTTGTCAAAATGCTTGCTTGTTGTAAAAAATTTGATTTTCTAAAGTCTTCCCAAGTTAAGGCCATGTTAACAATAATAAATAAGGGTTAACATGGACTTAAGGCTTTTTTATCTGACTAATCTTCTAGGCTTAGGGAAAAATCAAGTTTTATGTTTGGATTAAAGGGTTGTTAAGGCTAAATTTCTATTTTCAAAGATAAAAATGTTTTTTTATTGTCTAAAGTGGCTTGTGTTTTGATTTTTTGCATAGAGCCTCTGTGCTTGTGACATTGTCAATAAGCTGGCTTATCATCCTAAACTTTTCAAGGATTATGTAAATGAGCTTGTGAAGCACATGTCACTTTACCCTTTTTGCCATGGATATTCAGTCGTCCTTGTCCTAAGTTTAGGCTAAAGAAAACTAAGAAAACTAAAAAACTCCCTTGTTTTGCCCTAATAGAGTAATAGTCACAGATTAAAAAATCTTTTTCAAACCCTAGACCATTTTCACAAATTTAATGATTTTTTTCCTAAAAGAGCATCGAATTATCTTTCTAACAGTATCTTGTTTGGCCTTGTATCGTTCCAGATGAGGGAGTTATGATTTTTTGAACCTATGCTATCTAGAAACCCTTAGAATCAACAATTTGCATTTTATTTAGGCTATTTTGACTAGCGAAAATATTTTTCCTAAAAATATCATGAAATTCCTTTTTGGATAGACATTTTTGTGATCTAATGATTTCAAATTAGTCAGGAATGATTTTTCAAAATTTGCCATACCCTTTCACTTACATAGGCTGTTAGTGATGCACTTGACCCAAATTCAAAAATTATTTCCACCCAAAAAGCAATTTTTTGAGATTTTTCCAATATTCTTATATTAGCCCTTTACCTTTCCAATGATATGTCACTAGACACCTAAAACCTTAGGATCACTCTAAAATAAAATTAGAAATAAGGATAGCGTAATGCTATCCCTTATTTCATCATTCATCAAAATTAATCATTTTTTTTTAATTTACATTCTAAGGCTTTTAGATTTCTTTAAGTGAACCCAATCAAAACTGTTAAGTTAAAAAAACATGTGTTGACCTCTTTAGGTTTGAACCGAGGCATGGGCACTGTTATTTTTATCAACTTGAATTTTTGTTAATTTTTGTTTAATAAAAACTCATCTTTGGTCAAGAATTTGTCAAAATGTCATTTTGTCAAGAAATTATCGAATCTCTATGAATCTAAGTTTTTAGGCCTATCCTTATAAAAATCATCAAAGTTTGCATAAGGAATACTCAAACCCTATTTTTCAAGGGGATACTCCAACCTTGTTTTTACAAACTTCATTCAAATTTCAAAACTTACCCAAGTTTTCATTTATAGGGATACACTAGCCTTGTCTTCCAAAAGGATACTCTAACCCCATCTTTCAAAAGGATACTCCAACCCATTTTTCAAAAAAATTACCAAAAATAGTCAAATTTCATCAATTTAAACTCGTCAATCTCATTTTTGTCAAAATTGTCAAAAAAAAAATAAAATTTGCTCTCCTCAAAATTTTTTTTGAACTTTTCAATTTCAAACCCACTTTTCATGCCTTGATCAGTTAATGGATCCAAACATGTCTCTAAATTGTTGACTTTATTGTTTCAAAATAATTAGTGACAATTACGAGATATATTTCGATCATCCTTCACTTTTCTCTTTGGTTGTTTTGTGTGATTTATTTTTTGTGATATTATCTAATGTTATCATCTTACTAATATGTTTCATCTGGGATGGTCAACTTGTATCCATGTTCTAAAAATCATATTTTAAAAATTATAAGGCAATGTTCTATGTTGGTATCTCTTCAGTGCTTGCCATGGAATATCCTATTTTTAAAAACTAAATTCGGAGAACATTTTAATCAAATATCCCTATGTTCCCCACCTCTCTGTGGTGCATACGTGATTTGAATTTTTTTAGAACCCTTGTTTATTTTATTTTAATTTATACATAAAAGGGGATTATATTTAAATAATGTCGAGTTAAAATTAAGAGAATTGAAACTAAGTTAAGAATGACTAGGAAGGAACTAATTTCGGGCTTCATGAGGAGGTTCATACCTTTTTACTTGTAACAAACACTTGAACCCAACTATCATATCTTTAAATTGTACAGACCGTGGAATCAATGTTTCACAATTCATAACTCTGAATATCGGATTCAATAGGCATCTAATCATGCCTTGCCCAAATGATTAGTGGTGACTCCAATTTTTGGCTACTTCATGAGGGCCACCCAAGACTTATTGGATTAGTGATTCATCTAACAATCCTTTCTCTTGGTCAAGAGCCAAATATATGTACTTTCTCACTTCTATCATATCAAAAAAAAAAAGGGGAAGAGTCCTAGTCAAGAGGATTTTTCCTCGTTGAGACATACTTTTAAGTTACATGCACTTTCATCATGAAAGGCATGTTGCTAACATATCCATTTGTCAATCCATATTACTTATTGTAGCTTTCAGTTAACCTCATGAATTTAGAGAAATATTTTCTCCGAAATCAATCATGCATTGGCTAATGACTTTATAAAGTTAAGTAAAGCTAAGAACATATAAGATATGTCTCTAATGTCACTCTGAGTGGTGAATTTTTTCTAGATCACTCACTCACCCACTATATGATTCATGTCATAGCAACTTACCTTAAGTATCCATACATTATGGACCTATTTAAGATAAATCAATGTATAACACTTTTTATATAAGATAACCTAGTATGAAAAGTATAAGGACTAATATATATGACTACCACATGAAAACATATTCCATAGACACTTAAGTGACTTATAACAGGTAGAGTTGTCATGTAGGCTATGTTCAATGAACTTGTTTCCACAAAACAAGCACCTGTATACTATCCCCAAGTATCTCTATTCTTCAACTTTTGTGAGATCAAAGAGTTGCATGTATCAAATGCATTAAGGCTTAGCATATGCTAGTCTTTGTGCATTGTCAATGCCCTATCATGTCAATATGATGACTAAGAATGCTTTTAGAAACATAGCTTTGATGCATAAGGATCTCATTGTTATAACTTATTATTAACTTTGCAAGGTCATTGTGTTTCATGGGCTTCATCCAATTAGTGTTTGCATGATTGCTAATCATGCCATTAACCTAAAAGAAAACCTTGAATCACTAATATAAGTGATTGGTACGCCTTGTTAACTATTATATGCCTCATCCAATCTGATTGGCTACAGGGCATATACTAATATCTCTAACTTGCACTAAGCCAATTGTTAATGAATCGAATGCCAAACATTTTCAATTAGCAATTATGTTCTAATTTGGATAAAGCTTCTTTACTATTGTGAGAATTTACTTCAGTCATATTCATGATAATCTTATTATCAAAATCATCAAATATTTGGATCACAATGAGACCCAGATTACAATCATATGGCATAGGTTTTACTTTGACAACTATTATGAATCTTTCATTAGCTTGAAAGCTAATGGTCTAAAAATTACTCCTTTGTGAGCCTAAACAAAAGAGTATGTTTATGACCTTTAGGGTATAAACATGCAATCTTCTCTAGTTTGGAACACTTTCCAAATAATTGAATTTTTAACATTATGGCTATCTATCACTAGGTTAAATTATGATCTTTAACTTGTAAAGAATCATAAATGCCTCACACTGAATCCTACATGTTTAGATTTGCATCCTATGAGTTATAAGCTATTTAGTATTCTCAATACCATTGCAAGTTATTTGTTTAAGAATAATATGACCATAACATAAAACTAAGTCTATGATTAATGATATATCCATTGAGTTTTGAATTTAATGTCGACATTGAATTCCAACAATCATCATCAATTGGCATGTAAATGCCAATATAAACATATCGTGTTTATGAATAAATCATGATTATGTTTTAGAAACATCAATTAAGAAGGCAAGCTTTGATTAAAATCAATAAGGTTGCCCTTATTTATGGTACATCTTTATTACTTCTTTTATTTTGCCTTAGAATATGTCACATATATTTAAGCACAAACTTTTAGGTATCATATACCAAGAGAAGTGAATTAATCTTAGTGTATATGTGGTCTTAAGACTTTTGTAAGTTCCTAATTTTGATCATACTAAACTTTTTTATACAATCTTTATTAATCTAGTTATCCACTATGTTAGCGTCCTTTATCATCTTCATTGTCTTTCTTCAAATAAAAGTATATCAATAATGCAAGGATCATAATCCATCCAAAGTGCTTAGGTTTTGAAACATATTCTATCATTTAAGGCCTGATTAGGCTACTTTCTAACATCTTGCTTAGGAATAATTCTCAAGGATGTTAAGCCTCTCAGTATGACTATCCTTGTAGAATAATTCTTTAAGGTTTAAGATGATTTCATGAGCATAAATAGCTATTTGCTTTTTTCAAAGTTTAGGGGTATTACTAGCCATCATTACAATGTGGCTTGATTAAGGTCATCAATATAAACTTGATAGATTGCCCTTAACCTAAGTGTGCTATTCTTGGATATGCCATTTGTAGACACCTAATTTTGTCCAGGCCTACTTTCTTGGTAGTCTAAAAATATCCGAGGTCAAGAAGTTAGTGGCCACCTGATGATGGTTGACATATCAAGGTGGACTGGATATTTTTAAGACTTTTTTTACCCCTGCTTAAATGATTGCAAGTGCATGTGACAAAATTATCATTATTTCAAGGGTTGTACAGAGATAAAAAGATGAATATTAAGGTAAAATAACTAGCTTTTAACTTTTTACTTGTGAAATTTTAGAATTTATTTTTGCAGATGTTATCACAGTCAAATTTTTCAGTTTTAGGAATTTTTTGAAAATTTTTTGTTAAATTTAGAAAGTTGACTTTCGTATATTTTTACTGATCCCAGCATGATATTTATGTCGATATATACTCTAAAAAATCATAAATATTCAGGACAAAATTCATAATGGCATTTTTTGCCATGAGATATCAAGTTGTCTCAAGATTGAATTTAATAGTACCACGAGTATCATACTTATGAAATATTTTGGTAAAAAATTGTTTTGGATTTTTAGTTTTCACCTTTATTATTTTTATAAATTAATATTTTGATTAATGCATTGGATAAAATCCTTTTTTTTTTAATTTTGAACATATTTTTGGATTTTTCTCGTTTCCAGGATACAGAGTTTTTTACTCCGTAAATTTTTTAGGAAGATTTTTTTTGAGTTTATAACTTTTAAAATCCTTCAAACAATATTATTTAACTCATTTTCAATTAGTTTTTCAAAATTCAATTCATTTTATGAGTTTTTTCTGGATTTTTCTTTTTCGAAAATACTGAATTTCTACTCCGTAATTTTTTTGGAAAAGATTTTTTTGAGTTTATAATTTTTAAAATTCTTTAAAAAGTATTATTTAATTCATATTAAATCATTTTTTCAAAATTCAATTTATTTTATGAGTTTTGTTTTGTTTTTTTATAATTTTTTATTTTTAAAATACAAAATTTTTTACTCCACAAATTTTTACAGGAGGATTTTTTTGAGTTTATAATTTTTAAAATTCTTTACATATTTTCATTAAATTCATATTAATCAAATTTTGGAAATTTAATTTATTTTATGAATTTTGCAATTTTCTCAAATGATAATTTTCCCTGGTAATGATTTTTGCTCGTAAAATTTTATGAGTTTGGAATTTTTAATTATCTTTTTTTTACGCAAAATTTTTCAAAAATTTCTTTTTCAAATTTTTATATGGAAATTTTATTAATTTTTCTAATGGGCCAAATTTTTTTTCTATTTCACAGGTTTTAAACTTGTAAATTTTTCTAATAGGCTTGATAAGCCCATTAACTTTTCAAAAGACCCAATGAGCTCATTAATATTTATTAGCATGTCCAAGAAGTTTATTTTGATTAAGTTTATAATTAAATATGTTTCGTGAAATTTTATTCTTAAATACTTAGTTTTTATAAATTTATTTTTTGTTCAAATTAAATTTTATCTCTCTCTTTCTCTCATATCTCTAGAATTGATGATGTCATGCATGATGCAATTCATAAAATGATAAACATAATTAATTTAAATAAAATCAAAGTAAAAAAATCAAAACAAGAAAATAAATATTAAATAAGTAAACAAAGTAAAATCCTAGAATTTTCTAGTAACCGTCGGCTTGTGCCCGGCCTTTAAAACTTTGGATGATCCGAAAGGTATGGTGCGCTCGACTTATGAATGAAATTTGGTTGGTTGTCATCAAGCCTTTGAGCTATCCTTTGATTGGGATTTGGATTAGGCGTGATGGTATAGAGGAGATAGAGACCATTGGACAAGTCGCTCATCTAATTGGACCTGGATGGCCACCACGAAGTGGTTGTAAACTTAGAGTCACCACCGATTATTTTAGGTTAGGCAAGATTGGATGCCTATTGAAAACAATATTATGAGTTATGAAACCCGAAACACTGATTTCAAAGTCTACAAAGTCCACAGATTCGTTGGTTAGGCTCGAGGGTTGGGTATGTGCAGGGAAGGACTAGCATCTCCACGATGCCTGAAATCGACGCTGACTAACTCTATCTCACTTTCATCTTGATTAAATCGATTTCGTTTGGTCTCTATTTATATATAATCTTCTTTAATGAATAAAGTTTTAGAAAATGTAAATTTGGGTTTTTTATTAAGAAAAATTAACATAGGGATTTTTTATGAAAATGATGTCCGGATTAGATTTTAAAAATTGGAAGTTTCATATTGGGCACTGGAGAGATACCAACACGGAACATTGCCTCATAAGTGCCATTAGAAAATGAATTTTAAACATGAATGCATAATAACACTATAAAAAGAAACAAGTTAGTGAGGAGACAGATAAGAAATATAATAATATCATAAACAAGCAATCATAAACAAAAAAGCATAAAATGGACGGGTGATTGAAATGTATCTCATAATTGCCTTCGATTATTGAAGAGTAACTGAGATGAAAATTTTAGCGAACATTCTAGATTCGGTGGTAATTTGAAGAAAAAAAGGATTTTTATTAAAAAGGTTTGCGGTATTTGGAAGAGAGCAAATTTTAAGTTTTTGAGGTAAAAACTGGGATGAAGTATCTTTTTGAAGAAGTGGGGTTAGAGTGTCCCATAAAATAGAGTTATGAAAATAATTAAGAATAAATTTTTTTTTAAAAAAAAGCGTTGGAGTATTCCTTTGGAGTAGTGGGGTTGGAGTATCCTAAAGTTAGTAAAACATTTACGGACAAGGAGAAAATTTAACTTTGATTAAAAAATGAGGTTAGAGTATCCACTTTGAGTAGTGGAGTTGGAGTATCTCCACTAGCGAAAATTTTAATATGAAATCCTATTTTTTGTATTTTGGTCTTAATCAGAGTCAAAAGGGGTTGATGTTGTAAGGGGAATCAATCGGGCACATTTTCGATACATTCAAATGTCTCGATAAAAGGGGATATGAAAATTAAGTTGAAAATAGGGGACAACATCCTGTCATCTCTATTTTTGGATTTTATTCAGTTGCATCTGGAGATTTCAGAGGTTAAATGAGGTACTATTAGGAAGGTAACTCGACAAGGTTTAATATAAAAATATTCCAAAAATTTTAGAAAAAACACTTTCTAGGCAGAATTATTTTTTGAATTTAGGTTCATCTCAACACTGGCAGCATGTACAATTAAAAGGGCATAATAGATTTTGAAAAATCATTCTAGGTTTATTCAGGATCATTAGATAGTAGATAATACCTTTCTAGAAAGGGAATTTTGTGCACTTTTTGGGAAAAATATCTAGAAATTTCCTAAAAATCATCTGATGGACCGAAATGGCCGAAACAAAATGTTGCATGCTTGGTTCCAGGGGTTTTGGACAGCAAAGGTTCGAAAAATCATAGCTCCCTTGTCCGAGATAATCCAAAGGCAAATAAGACACCGTTAGAAAGGTAATTCGATGCCCTTTAAAGGAAAAATATTAGAAAAAATCAAAGGAAATATTTTATGGCTCAAAAATGATTTTTCATGTTTAGACTATAGTGTTGCCAAACAAAAATAGGGGGAGTATTCGATATTCCAGTTTTCGAAGATGGACTTAGGCCTAGGACGTCCGAACGTCTACAATAGAAAGTAACACAAACTTCACAAGTTCACTCCATAATCCTAGAGTAGTTTGGGATGATAGAACAACCTGTTGACCATGTCACCAAAATGAATATGAGACTCAAGATCGAGGTGAAAAGAAAACATATTTCACTATGAAATCTAGAGCTGAAATGTTAATTTATCCCTAAGATTGAGAGACTAATTTAATGAAAGCATTAAATCCATGCTATTCTTCATCTATTGGAGGTAGCATGAACTTAACTTGGGGAGTTTTCTAAAAGAAAATTAGTTTGTAAGAGACAAGCAAGCATTTTAATAGAGATATCATGAACAAAATCCAACAAATACAAAGATAAGCATGGATTAAACATTCAGACATGCAAAGATGACATTTTGACATGGAAATAGGTGACACAAATGCAAAAAGATGACAAATAAAGTGCATGAAGATGATATGAACATGTTTAAACAAGATGATAGATGCTAGAGTTGTCAAGACAGGATTTTTATTTCATGAGACTCCTTAAAACATAAGAAAATGTTTGAACATACCTAAGAAATGTCAAGGTAACCACTTAAATATGTAATGTATATATGAATATGGAAGATACATGGCAAAAGATACATGAACAGAGGTTGTGTAATGATAAAAGTGAAGTATGGTTAGTTTATATATCCCATAACATCAAGGTGTCAAGAAGGTCATCAAGATCCTAAGACTACTATAACAAGGCAACAAAGATATATGAGAGTATCAGGAGGGTCATGGTAGCATGAAGGGCTCACTAAAATAAAATGTATGATCAAAATAGAAGACACATGTGACAAGGTAAAAGATATACCAGCAAAACGCTTCAAGTTTCTTCTTTCTTTGAAGCAGCAACTTTAAGCTTAGTTTTTTTCCCTCTTTTTGCTATTGTTTAGCAAAAAAAGGGTGAAAGAAAGGAGTTTTTTGGTAATGTGGTTGCTAATGGGGTGTTTTGAGGATGAAAATATATGAAAGGTTGAGTTTTAAAAGGTGTTCTGCCTGTGGTTTTAGGGAGCTATGGGACTAGAGGTTGTTTGAGGGTGAAAGGTAATGGAATAGTGTTTTTTATGAACTTTTGGAGCTAGAGTTGTTGGAGATTTGTAGGGATAGGTGAAGAGTCTTTTAGGATTGCTGGAGAGCTTTTTCGATAGCTAAAAGAGTTTTTTTTAGATATCTGGTTGTGCCCTCCCTTTTTTCTGGTTTTGCCTCTCTTTTTAGAAAGTAATGCAAAAGGCACTTTTGATTTTTTCTTTTGCATTGGGGCATATCTTTAGCTGCCATGTTCAATTGACTCTCTTCTTATTGGTTTTGCCATACTGAGCAAGGAGACAGAAAGGCTGTGAAAGCCTGCAAGCTGAAGATATGCTTGCCGTCCTTTTACTCCCATATATCTAATTAAAATGACCTTTTTCCTTAATTGTTTGAACTCAAAAAATTTGTTAAAATCTTTTAATGAACCAATAGTTGAGGTTTGCAATGCTATATGATAGTTCCTTGGTGCAAAAACATGTTTAAATCGGGTTTTTGAAGGCCTAAAAAATAGCTCGAACTAGGCAAAAATACCTTGGTGTATCAATACAGAACATATTGTTTCAATACACAAGGTACATTTTGCTCCTGAGTATCAATACAATGAGCTGTGTATCGATACTAAGAGCAAAAAATGTTTCCAATCTCAAGACTTAGAGGCCAATATCGATACTCCATGGATCTGCATCGATACTCATCCTTTTGCATCAATGCTCATCCTTTTGTATTGATACATTTTGCCAAAAATCACAACTTTAGCTACTGCCAAGGTCTGTATTGATACAAACATGCTAGGTATCGATACCACCCTTGGGTATCGATACCAAACCCTCATATATCAATACTACTTGTGAAAATTTAAGTTTTTGCATCGTAAAGTCCTCGTATCAATACTTGCACCCCAATATAACTTGTACGAACTTATGGATTCCCAATTTACCTCAACTTGGTCACAAACAATTTGGAATTGATTTGTGTGTAACCTTTGAGATACCATGAAAAGTGGCCTTTGATGCCTCATTTTTACATTTTCTTTAATGCCGCCCATAGGCATTTTAAAACTTCCCAAAAACTTTTTCATCGGGTGACATGTCATCTGACGATCGTTCTTTGGCTTTGTTTATATTTTTTGATTTTATCAAAATTTACCTAACTCTTAGGATACCAAAAACTAGTCCGAACAAAATGAGGTATCTACAGTAACATTTCGGCTAAAGGCTAACGAAATAGCCCTTAGCCGACTTCCATCCCCAATGTCTAGGAGATGGTTTTCTCAATTTGAGACTTTAACTTGGAAAAAAAACACTAAAATATATATGAATTTCCAAGCTTTTCTAAGGTAAAATTCTTGTAAAATTCTTAATTTTTGTTTATTTTTTGTTTGATTCTTCTTTTTAAGGAGCCAAATGAATACTTGTGCGCATGAATTTTGATTCATGTTGAAAGGCCAAGTATGATGGTTATGGTTAAAGTTTTGGATTTTGTAGTTTTAGATAATTTTTATTAGAAATTATTTGATTTTCCTTAAGATGATTTGTGTTTGTTGACATAAATATTGTTGATATACATGTTTATATAATTTTTTAAAATTTTCATGTTGTTTTATATTGATTTATTCATTATTTTTATGTTTTTATGCTTATTTATGCTTGGTAAAACTATACCATGTATGTATGTTAACATTTATGAAAATACGTGATGAAAAAAGTATATTTTTGCTAAAAAAATCATGTCTAATAAGGAATATTTGGTGATGTTCTATGTTCAATTTTGTGATAATTTTATGTTTTTATTATTTTTTAATATTAAAAAATCTAGGGACTAGATTATAACTATTGAAAATATTTTATGGGATATTCTTGCTTATTTGCGAGTCTCTAATATCATGTGATGAGTGTTTTTTGCATATTCTAATATGTTTTTGGCACTTTTAACATTTTGAAGACCTTTTTGTAACTTTTGAAACCTCAAAGCCTAATTTGCAAAATTTGAAAAAAAAAATGCTTTTTGGCCATAGGTGTTTGGTGAATCATTCTAATGATTTTTGGTGTGGTTTTTGTGATTTATCATGATTTATTCAGTGTTTATTTACAATTTCTATTATGTAAGGAATAAATTGCAAAAATAAAATCTTTTTCAAGGCCATCCATGCTTGCCAATTGCTGGTGGATACTTGTGAAAGTGTTTTCATGTTTATTTTGATATGTATGAATATATTTTATCCATTTTTCATCATTTTGTGACCATTTTGTAATTCTAGAAAATCTAATTACTTATATGCAAATTTACAAAATTTTTGTTCTAAGGCCATAGGTGCTTGGCTGAATTAATTATATGATCTTTGACATAATTTTTGTAATTTTTAGGATGAATTTTGTGTTTAGTTATGTGTTTATTTTGTATAGGGACTAAATTGCAAAGTTTATAAAGTTTGCATTTTAGAGTTAATGAAATATTTTTAACATTTTAAGAATATTTATAATATACCTATGGTCTTCCATAGGGGTGTAGAAATTATTAAAACTTTTCATATTCTTTTAGTTTTCTACTGGGGAATAAACGCAATTTTGAAAAGTTTAGGACCTATTAACAATGTTTGCATTTTAGGTCACTTTTCATATCTAAGTTACCTATAGAGGATATAATTGACATATTATATCATTTTTGAGCCCTTTAAGTTACCAAGATGTTTATAGGCCAAAGGTAAACCTTAAGGGCATTTTAGTAATTTTTTAAAACTAAGTCCTATGTGATTACTGGAATACTTTAATGTCAAAAGTATATAGTAGGAGTAGGTTCATTTGTTTATGATGTCATCTAGCCCTTTAGGTTGCTGAGATACTTGTGGTCGAAGGTATAACTAAGGGATATTTTAGTATTTTTCCCTAAAATCAAGTCTTTTATGATCACTGGGATACATATATGCTGAAAATTTGTATAATAGGGATAGGTTGAACTTTTTATAAAGTTGTAGAGTCCTTTAGGGTTGCTAGGATACTTCTACGTCAAAGGTAGACCTTAGGGACATTTTAATAATTTATATTAGAACCAAATCCTATGTAATCACTAGTATACTTAGATGTTGAAGGTGTATAGTAAGGATAGGTTAATTTGTTTATATAGTTTTAGAATCTTTTAGGGTGCCATGATACATATATGTTGAATGAACTCCTTAGAGATATTTCATTAATTTATTTTAGAATAGAGTTTTTTAAGGTCACCGAGATACTTCTACATTAAAAGTGTACTTTAAAGGGCATTTTGGTCTTTCGACTATATTTGAATCCCTAGAGTCGAGTTTAACACATTTTGTCTAGCTGAGTCTTAGAGTGATTTTGATTTCTTTATTATTAATATTATTAATAAAATTGGAATTATTAAAATTAAGGCAATGTCTCTGATGATAAAATAGTACATGAATTTCTCCCAAAATATGAAACGAATTTTACAGATCATTTTAATAAGGAGACATCCTTTTCTAAGTGAAAATTAGGATTTTTCATAAATTTTGAAAAAATAAAACATGTTGTATTCCTTCAGTTTTCCAGCGGAGTACAAAAAATATTTTGGTCTTTTAAAAACTTTAGTGTTTCACTGGCTCTTCAATAGGGTATAGAAGAGAATGATAAAAACTTTCGTATTCTTCTGGTGTTCCGAAAGGGTGCAAAAGATATTATAATTTTTGAAAAATATTAAAAACCTAATTTTTGCATTTGAAATAATAAATTTATTTCATAAAATTTTATTTTTAAACATGGAAATTATAATTAATTATCAAATATAGAAACCAAATAAAGATCAAAATTTAAATAAACATAGGTCCAAGAAGGTGTCAATTTTCGGGCATCACAAGAAAGTTGATCCTTACGTGTGATTGTGATAAACTCCCAGATCCTTTTGTATGATTTTTGGTATAATCGCAGATCTCGTAGTTTATTTTATGGGTATTGTAACCCTCAAAATATAAACTCTGATAGGTGACCAATCTCAGCTAGCTAAAATAAATTGGTGGCGACTACAAAATAAATAGTTATTTTGCAATGACTATTTAGAGTTACGTCAAGTGAGTGATTCATCTCAACAACTCAGTCCCTAGATACCAAAAAGATTGATAAAAAAAAATAATGATGACATAGGCCCCTAAAAATAAAAGAATGATATATATATATATATACATATAGAATAAGGTATACATTCACCATTTTAAGTCGAGCTATTCAAGATTCATATGTGGGCCATGTTACAATAGCTTGGTAAGGACATGTTAAAGAGTTAAGCTTAAAATTAATCATATGATAACTAAATTTTGATTAATTTAGTTTCAATCGATATTTAACTATAATTCCCAGTATTTTCAAAACAAAAATTTATTGTATTATAAGGAAATTCCAATATATATTGTTCATATTTTTCATTAACCATTTTGTTTCCTTTATAGAATTATTTTGGGATAATTAAGGATAGGGGTTTTTATTATTTTGAAAGTGTGGAGTCAAAAAAGGTAAGTTATTCCCCAACACACACTGTGCACATCCATATGCATTAGATTCTTTTCCAAGTACATGGAAGGGGCATAGGTACCCAATATTTTAGGAAGGGTGAACTAGCTTTGCCTTTGTTTGGGCCAATGAAAAGCCTGTCAGGTGTAAATTCATTTGCCTGCCCGAGATATTAGCCTTATTTTGGGTATAGAGGATTCGCCTACTCGAATTGAACCCTTTCCAACATAAACCTGTGATTTGTAAGGATGAGGGTACCTCATCAATTCTTTCTAGACTCGGAAAGCAATTCGAGAACCTATTTTGATGTTTAGCCCAAACTTCATGTAATGAACCATAAGGGCCTTGCCTAGTTAGAGCCATACCCTTTTGAGGTCATTGAATTAGGTATACATGAGGAACACTTCTAATTTCATTCTTTTATAAATGTACATTATGAATTTCATTTTCTTGCCTTCATTTGAAATATTGTGATAAATTTTTATTGGTGCAATTTTTGATAATTGTTACTTTTCTTTTCACAGGAAAAAATGAAAAGTAAATCAAAAACAAAAATGAAGAAAAACGAAAATAAAAAAAAGAAAGAAAAAAAGATAAAAGAGAAGAAAAGGAAAAAAATCAAAATTAACCAGGTTCATTAAATTTTTGAAAGCTTTAGGTTTGTTAGAGAGAAGAAAGAAGAAAGTGTTAGAATTTTTCCTTTCCAATTTTTGACACGATGTCTGCAATTTTCATAAATGCTTGTAAATCCATTCAAATATTTACGAAGTTCATATGTTCATAATTTTCATCCCATGAATACTGGTAAATGCATTCAATCATTTTTATATTTGTAAGGTTTATAGATTCATTTGTTTGTACGTTCATCATGTGCTAAATCCATTCCATTTATTGCATTAAGACATAGGTGACACTTGGAGGCAAGAATCAACATGGTTGGGTGAATGAAGTGACACTGTTGAATTATGATTCAAATTCCTTAGATTCTTGCCCCTATAATAATCTCTAGTCGATATCGGACCAATTGTCTCGCACCTTATTGGCACCATTAAATCTGCCTTGTTGACTCATGCATTCATATATTCATTCATTAATTCTTATGTCGATTTTTCGTTTATTGATATCGATACAAGGATGATAATAAAAACTAATGTTAACAAAAGACATACATATTCATTCAAACTAATTTAACTTTTTTTTAATTTTTTTAGGGTGGAATAACAAGGGACTATTGGTTGGAAAAAAAAGACACTACTCAAGAAGATGGATTAGAACAAATCCAAAACAAGGACGAAAAGTCAAAGCGTGAACACTTCCAACCATTCAAGGTAGTAAAAATAAAAAAAGGAGTTATGGAGAAAAGGTTTCCACAAAACCAAAACCTTGATAAAAAAATTATAAATAGTCTTGTATCGTACCAACACTCTTATCGAGCCATTCGGGGGGATATTAACAGAAGGCCTATCAACCAATGTTAAAGATGCACAAATAGTGAACATCCAAGCTATACTAAATATGCCTATTACTAATTTGCCACTAGCCATTTTCTTTAATCTTGACACCCTTTTACGAAAGGTAGTTGTGAAGACCACTCTCGTACGAGGATATTTAACAATTTCTTACTTTCTTAATGAAGAAAAGTCGATACAAGAGCAAAGCCTTGACTTAAAAAATATGCAAAGAGTTCCATATTGTAAATCTAGTCTTACGAAACCCATTGGAACTTTTAAGTCAAAAATCCTATACGAAGGCCTATTAAAAATTGTACAAAGCTAGGAAATGTAAAAAAAAGCTTGACCAATTAGAAAAGATTTGAGCTGCTGATAGCAAAAAAGGAGTTCAAGATATAGGAGAACTTCTGCCAATGCCAGATTCAATTTTTTTACCAAAATCTAAAATTTTGAAGTTTAAGAAATATGGTGAACTCACATGTCCTAAGGCAAATTTGATGACATACTAGTGCAAATTGGCGAGGCATGTCAAAAATGAGAAATTGTTCATGTCGATTTTTTTTTGAAAGTCTAATTGGGTAGCTTTAGAATGGTATTCTCAATGAGAAAAAAGCTATCTATGTACATAGAGGGAATTGGTTCAAGTGTTTTTATGATAATATAAGCATAGGTTGGAAATTGCTTTAAATCAAGGAACCCTCCAAAATATGAGAAAGAATTTAATTGATGTAGAGAGTATGCTGTAAATGGAAAGACATGGCCTTATATGTCTAAACACCTTCCATTGATAGAGAAATTCATGCCTATTTAGTGGATACTTTGTCATCTCCATACTATGACAAGTTGGTTGGAAATAGTTTTTTCTGAGTTTTGCAGACATTTTATTTGCTCTAGATAGAATTGAATATGGCATAAAAATGAGAAAAATAATGGATACTAGCTAGGTGACATATGTGAGACAAGAAAGTCATCTTGTCATTAAATGCCAACCAAACATTGCCAATGGAAGCCAAGATCATAGTGAATTGAGAAAATAAGGAAATCTATTCGGATAGTGTCCTCACCTTAATCACTCATCCCAACAACCCCAATAGATTTATTCCTGTACCTCATGGCCCTTTTTGTAAATTTTTTTGATCCAGAGTTCTACAAGGCTAAGAAAATCGAGAAACAGTTCTGGTGATTCTAAAAAAAAGGAAAGAAATAAGAGAAAAATGCATCATGCCATACCAATTTCTTAGACCGACCTTTTTCATTTTTTTATTCAGAATTAGATGATCTCTACGGTCCTAGTAAAGCCTAGGAGACCTTTATACCTAAAATGGCATATTCTGAAGGTCAGGTGTGAATATCACTAAGGGGTAAAAGGTTATTCCATTGAGAATTGCAAAGCATTCAAAGGCAAAGTCCATGCCCTCAAGGATGCTAACCGAGCAAATTCTAGATGTTAATTGATGCCTATAAAAAGATGATTGGTTCAAGGGTTATCAACCTTAGGGTAGTACACCAATCAGGGCTAATTTCCATCTTGACTTTTAAATTTTATACCCTTTTCTTTTTGAAATTGTAAATTTTAGTTTCAAATAAACTTTTAGTTTATGAGCATTGTACATTCTATCATGGACCATGAATTTTGTTAATAATGATTTCTGGTATCTAGGTTAATGAGAATATTTTGAAAAATTTTTCTTTGGTCGATGATCACCATTAGCTTGAACTCTATTAGAAAGGTCCTTTACTTTCACATAAATGATTGTCATAGACATTCATTTATGAACCTTTCACACCTATAGGCCTTTCACATCTGAATGTTCTTTTTCTATGGATTCCTTAAAGGTCGAACTAATAGGTTATGCTCCTAAAAGATTCAGATATTGATAGTTTGCCATGTCTTAAAATTATGATAGTAATTTTGAGATCTCCCTCATTAGGATAACTTTTTACCATAAGTTTCATGACACTCTTCCAAATCCTTAATTAAAAAGAGTGTGAGTAAATATAAGCCTAACATAAATTTTTCTTTGAAGGAAACCTTTTTTATCTAATGCCCAATAAATAAGATATGACATTCAAGATTTTCCTATACCAATTTGATTTTTTTCCTAAGGGCTCAACAATTACCATGATTCATTGGTGACTACGAAGCTAATATTGTCAAGAAACATCCATTAAGCCAAAGTTCTTAAAGAAAAATAAGTTCAATGTTATGTTATTAAGGTATTCAAAATGATTTTAGAAAAAAATTATCCTTGTTCCTAGTGAAATGGTTGCCAGTGCAAATGGCTCTGCTTGAAATAAGAAACGACCTTCTTTCTTTATCCTTTTACAAAAGCAAAAATTATTCCCTTTGTAGTCCTCTGAGCCTGATAATTTATTCTTTCTTTAGACCCTAATCAAAGATCACCTTTCATGCTGGGTGCAAGTGAACCAAAGCTTCAAAACTAGAAAGGGTAAATTTCACCTTAAAGTTACATGAAAAATAAGTTTGTTGTCATGATTGTCGTGAAGTGCCCGCCTTCAAAACTTTGAATGATTCTAAAGGAATGGTACACTCGACTTAAAAATAAATGTGGTCGGTTGTGCTCAACCCTTTAAGTTATCCCATGATTAGGATTTGGATTAAGCATAATAATGGGAAGGAAAAAGAAGACACCAACGGGCAAATCGCTCATCCAACTAGTCTTGGATGGCCACCATGAAGTCACCATAAACTTGAAGTCACCACCGATCGTTTTAGGCTAAGCAAAATCAGATGCCTATTGAAAAGATATTCTAAGTTACGAAACTTGAAACATCAATTTCAAGGTCCACAAAGCTCAAAGATTCATTGGTTGGGTTCAGGAGTTGGTTACGTGCGGGAAAAGATTAACATCCCTATGACGCCTAAAATCAGTGCCAACTAACTATGTTTCACTTTGGTCTCGATTAAATCAATTCCATTTAGGCTTTATTTAGATATAATCCTCTTAAATGCATCAAGTTTTGGTCAAAATACAAATCCAGGTTTCTTAAAGAAAATTTGATCACCTATGTGCCTCAAAGATGTGAGGAACCTAAGGCTTTTTGTGAAAACAATGTCTGAATTGGATTTAAAAAATTAGATTTTTCGTATTAGGCATTGGAGAGATACCAACACTAAACATTGCCTTGTAAATTTTAAGCATGAATGCACGATAATCATTACAAAAGGAAACATGTTAGTAAGATGAAAAAAGAAAAATATAATAATATCATAAACAAGCATTCACAACCAAAAGAACATGAAAAAAGAGTGACGATCGAAATGTACCTCATAATTATCTTCGATTATTGAAGAATAATTAGGATGACAATTTTAGAGATAGGTCTGGATTCGGTGGTGATTAGAGGGACAAATATGATTTTAATCAAAGTAGTTTGAGGCACTTGAAAGAGATAAAAATTTTGGATTTTTGAGGTAAAGCGGGGTTGGAGTATCCCCTTAGAGAGGTAAGGTTGGAGTATCCCCAAAGATAGAGTTCAAAAAATACTTAGGAATAAAAAGAAAATTTGAATCTTTAGTTAAAAAAATAGGGTTGCAGTATCCACTCAGAGTAGTGGGGTTGGAGTATCCCCAAGGATAGAGTTAGGAAAATATTTTGGAATAAAGAGAAAATTTAGATTTTTAATTAAAAATGGGGTTAGAGTTCCCCTCAAAATAATGGAGTTGGAGTATCTCCACTAGCAAAAATTTTAGTATGAAGTCCATTATTTTATTTTTAGCCTTGTTCGAAGTCAAAAGGGGCTAACGTTGTGGAGGAACCAGCCAGATGCGTTTTAACACATTAGAACGTCTCGATAAATGGAGATTCAAAATTTAAGTTGAAAACAGGGGACAACATCATGTCATCTCTACTCCTAAATTTTTCGGATGCATCCGAAGGCTTCAGAGGTTAAATGAGGTACCATTGAACAGGTAGCTCGATAAGGTTTAATGTAAAAATATTTCAAAAATCTTAGAAAATCACTTTCTAGGCAGAATTAACTTTTAAAATGAAGTCTATCTCGACACTGGTAGAATGTACAAAGAAAATGGCATGGTGGACTTTGAAAAATCGTTCCAAGCTTATCCGGAATCATTAGATCATGAACAATACCTTTTCAGAAAGGGAGTGTTGTGAACATTTTATGAAAAATATTTGACAATTTTGTAAAAATAATTTGATGGGCCGAAATGGCCCAAACAAAATGCTGCAAGCTTGTTCCAATTGTTTTAGACAATAAAGGTTCAAAAAATCACAACTCCCTCATCTGGGATGATCCGAGGGCAAATAAGATAGCGTTAGAAATGTAATTTGATACCTTTTAAGGGAAAAGTATTAGAAAAATCTAAGAAAATATTTCATGGTTCAAAAATTGTTTTCCAAATTTGAACTATAGTGTTGCTAGAGCAAAAATAGTGGGTTATTCGATATTCTAGGTTTCTTGAGGGTCGAATTCGATTTATGGACATCCAAATGTCCATAACGTAGGGGAAAGAATGACACAAGCATCATGAGTTCATTCCATGATCCTACAGTAGTTTGGGACATGAAACAACCTATTGACCATGCCATAAAGGTGTTAAACTCGAGATCAAGGCTTAGTATTTTTCTGACTAAAAAAGGTTATGTTAATTTAAAAAAACAACATCTTCAAAATTGTATTATCATGAATCCAAAGCTGAAATGTTTGTTTTATCCACATGATTGGAAAACCAATTTTATAAAAACATCAAATCCATGCTATTCTTCATCTATTGGAGTTAGCATGAACTTAACTTAGGGATTTCTTTTAAAAATCAAATTTTTAACAAACAAACATGCATCTTGATAAGAATGACACAAACAAAACATAACATGCACTAAGATGAACAAGATCTAAACATGCAAACACACACAAGTGATATATTAACATGGAAATAGGTGACAAAAATATAATAAGATGACGAATAAGTTGCATGAACATATTTAAACAAAGAAATATAGGTTGAAGTTGTCAAGGCAGCATTTTTATGCCATGAAACTCCTTAAAACACAAGAAAATGCATGGATATACATAAGACATGTTAAGGTGAGAATTTAAACATGTATTAAGCATGTGAAAATAGATAAAACATGAAAGAAAATGCATAAATAAGATGGTTGTTTTGATGATAGAATGAAAGGCAAGATATTTGGCCTATAATGCAACATCAAGGCATCAAGAGAACATCAACACTCGAAGACTACCACAAACAAGGCAGTAATAATGCATGAGAACCTTAGAAGGGTCATGGTAATATAGAGAGGTCACTAAGATGATGAAAATGTTGAAAAATAAAAAAATGTACAGAGTCAGGTGGAGAAAATTTACCAAAAGTGTTAAGCTTCATCCTTTTCTCTCAGCAGTAGTTTTGAACTTCATTTTTTAAGGTTAAACAGCAAAATAGTGATGAAAAAAAAGGGGCTTTTTAGTTAGGTATGGATAAAGGGAGTTTTAAGAGGGAATGTAAGTGAAACGAAGGTTTTTGGAAAGCTTTTGGTGATGGTTTTAGAGGGATCAGAAAATGGAAAAGAGTTTTTTAGTGTTTTGGTGGTTAGCGAATATTAAAGGAATAATTATAAGTGGGAGTTTTCTGCTAGGAATCTCTTTTTTCTTCTTGTTGGTTGATGGCCTTTAGTTGGGTCGAAGGTTGGCTTATATAGCCCTGTGGCTATAACGATAAAAGAGAATAAGGCAATGGCATTTTAGGGTTTTTATGTATGTATTTCATGTAGAGGTCTGGTACATTACTCAGCTACCATGCAAACCCATTGGTTTGCTCAGGAAAAATAGTAGATCTAGACTATTTACACAGCTGAGAATTAGGTAAGTTTAGCTTTACCTTTTGACAAATTGCATAATGCCATGAAATGTCCTTTGTCATTAGCTATTTAGACCTCAAAATTTTGTTTCAATCCAATCACAGGCCTAAAGACGAAGCATGGTATGAATTTTGATGATTTTTTATGCAAGAAATGTGTTTGAATCAGATTTTGAATCAGTGGTGCGAGGGTTGAAAAATGGCTCAAACTAGGCCAATTTTTTTATGTATTAATACAAAACATTATGTATCAATACACAAGGTATTTTTTTACCGATGAGTATCGATGAGTATATATACCATGAGTTGTACATCGATACTAAGAGCAAAAAATGTTTCCAATTTCGAGACTTAGAGGCTTATATCAATACTCCATGGACTTGTATCGATACCCATGCTTGTGTATTGATACATTTTGTAAAAAATCACAACTTTAGCTACTGCCAAGGTCTGCATCAATACAAACACGCCAGGTATCAATACTATATGTGAGAATTCAAGTTTTTGGTGACATAAAGCCTTGTATCAGTACTTGTACACCAATAAAACTTGCACGTACCTATGGCTTCTCGATTTTCCTCAAATTGGTCATAAATAGTGGGAACTTTATCCATGTACTCATTTGAATGACTTTGATGACATCATGAAAAGTGGACTTTGGTACGTTATTTTTATATTTTCCTTTAGTATAGCTCATAGGCATTTTAGACCTTCAGAAAAAAAATTTTGCCTAGAGCCATGTTGCTTAATTATGCTAGATGACATGGCACTCGTCAGTTGTCTCTATTGTCAAATTTATACCACGCAAGTGCACATATCATAACAAGTAATATAGTAATGAATAAAGTATCTTTCCCATAAGGAATTGTACTAAATCTGCTAAGTACTAAAATTAACACAATTTAATCTTATTCAAATAAATATTAAAAAGATTCTTAATTAAAATTAAAATTAAACTAGATTAACTGAATTAAATGTAACAAAAATAGCAAAGAAATTCAAGTGAAGTTTACTTAATTAATAATAAAAACCTAGGATTACAATTTCCCCTAACACTTCATTTAAATTTGTTTTCTCCTCTAACTTGACTAATGATATTAAGTTGTTAACTAAAATTATAATATATTTATAAGTATCTTCTGATGGTTTTATAAAAATATCTCTTTCAACCAATTTACTATACTCTTTTGGAAATTGAATTAAAAGAAACTTATTAAGCTTAAACTTTAATTTGGTTACATATGGCATGCTCGTATATTCCTATCTAATATGCAGATCAATTTATCTTAATAAATGAATATGAAACATATGTCATTGAATCCAGGTCTAAACACAAAATTCCCTTTTTCAAGTTCATTAAGGTTACCAAATAAATCTAATTGGTGGCCAGTCAACTAGAAGCATTAAAAACAAGATTGATCAAACAACTCAATTATCATTAAATCAAGAAAAGAAAATAAAATAATCCAAAGTACATGTTGAGTTCTATTGTGATCCTAGAAAAATAAATTTAGCTCATATTGATTAAATAAATCACAAAACAATGAAGTTCCACCATCATAAATATTACAATAAAGATAAAAGAATGAACGAAAAAGAGAAACTGAGAATTGCTAAATCTTGATCTTTAACTTCTTTGATTTTTCTCCTATTGCAAAATCTTGATAGCTTCTCTTCTTCTTTAAAACTAATAGCTATAAAGTATCTAGCGATGCCTCTAAAACCTAAACATAAGCATCCTATTTATAGGCAAAACTTTAAAGTGGAGAGACTTGATTTACAAGCAATTTGAGCATGTATTTTTAGAATTTTCCAACCTGGAATCACCTTGCTTTCTTGAGTCCATTTTTCTTCTTCATTGCATTCTTATATTTTTGGAAGCTCCTTAGGGTTTTAACCTACAAAACTAGGTAAATTATTTAAATAACTAAGTAATAAAGTAAAGGAAAGTAAATAAGACTAAATTTAAAAAATAATAATAAAAATAAATATTACTAAATTAAAAACTACTAAATTTGAATGATATATAAATAAAAATCTCTAAGAACTAACTGATTTAATATGTATAATGAGACTAAATAACTCTATTTTATAGAGTTATCACCCCAAAACTTAAGATTTTGCTAGTCCTTAAGCAAAACAAAAAACAAAATCAACTAAATGAAACAAAACACAAATTAAAATGAATGTGCTCGAATGATAATTGCCTTAATTTTCCTCAAAAATCTTCTCATTATCTCACCTCAAGGTAGATACAAACATAATTCAAATTCATGCTGAATTCAATCATAAATCTTAATGCTTCGAATGGATTTTTGATGTATATGTAAATAATTCCTTCGCAAATCATTTATGCAAAATAAATAAATTTATGCAAATGTAAATCATGAATTAATACTCGATTCTCATATGTTTGCTTTCCATCTCTCTCTCTCCACTAATGTAGATCAACACCTTATCAAAGATCATGTAGGACTTTATTAAGCTTGTAATGTAAAGCTAGGGTAAAGATGGGATAAATGATATATTTTGGCTTAATTCACTCGACACTTTTCATTGTTCTAGATCTTTTATCAAGCCTTTTACAACATATTGAAGCACATACCCCTTTTTTTCATGCTTCACCAATACAACACAATCCAAAACATGGCTTATTATATTTTCTGAAATAATTTCATGCCCATGCCTATGTCGTGAAGGTTGATCATGGTTTTTCTTTTTAGGCTAGGCTAAAAATATGTGGCAATCAAATGAAAAGGATATATCAATTAAGCTCAAATGTCGTAACTAAGGATAATTATATAAAGGTAGGCTTGGAAAGGCTTAAACAATCCAAAGATGGCCTAAATCATTTCCTCAACTTAGGGTTGTCTAGGATTTTGCTTTAAGAGAGAATCAAACAAATTCTAGGCCTTTAGATTTAATTGTAATTTACATAAATATAAACATTCTTTAAATAAGCAATACAAATCAATGGAAGAGATTACATGTTTAGAATTCAAAAATCACATCCTAACAATGAGAGAAACAAAAGAATCTAGTCACAAAATTAAATCATGCTTATATTTTTCCAAGAATCAACATAAATTAATAACTAAATTTTCATCATTGGATAAGGATTTCATCATATTAAGCATAAACATTTCAATCAAAAAAATTAATGTACGCATGAAAGCTAAATGCAGATAATTTCCCAAGGCTACTCATTCTAACAACGCTAAACTTAAACAAAGCATTATCCCCGATGTGCAAAAATTAATAGGAGTTAAGATCAAGAATACTCCTCTTTCATTAGATAAGGTGATAGATGAGAGTGTTTAAGCATCATTGTCCTCTTTCTCATTTTCATCTTCGCGAAGCTGTTCAATGTGGGGTAGATGTGGTGGAAAGGCATTCAAGGGCAATTTGTCATGTTTAAGCATGGTTGATTCTCGAAGAAGTGTAACATTTACTCCATAGCCTGATTACATTATATTTGATAAGCCATTTATGCTCCAAGATTAGCCAAATGTTGATTGACTGTTAGTCCTACTCGATGTTGGCTTGGTCATGGTAGAGCAGATGAAGAACTGGCACCAACATTCACTGGCCGAGTAGGTACTTCTTGTCCACCTATTTTACTTATCATATTTTAGTTAATGGCTGTCTTCGGGTGGAACAGTTCTTTAGATTCTTCCTATTAAACAATTGCCTTGTGACACAAGAAGGTAATCAAGGATGGGAACCATAATCCTTCTCTCATTGATTGCATCGTATGGATCATTGCTGAATGGATAAGTTTGCCGATGTCTATTGACTTCCCAGTAAGGATTAAATAGAGCAAAATTGCTCTATCTTTGGTAACATCACTTAAATGCTTACTAGGAAGTAAATTAGCAACTATAAAATATAACTAAATCGTACCATTCTGATGCAATGCATTGGATTTAAAGGATATAGGTTCACCTTTTGAAGTTTTCCATTATGTGTTAGGTTTACAGAGATACTTCTTCGCTTCTTCCTAATCTATATTACTCTCTAAGAACTGTGAATACTCATCATGAAGAATGTTATGTGTATTATAAAAATGATTCATAGCTTTACTACTTATTGGTACCCAGTGTTCATGGACAAAAATTTTATTACCTGTTCGTTCACAAGCATTTGCATAAAATTCACAAACATAGGTAAAATAGCAAATTTAGGAGGTTCACAAAATTTTTCCTATTTTCTAGAGATTATTATATTTTTAATAGCTGGGTAGTTTTAGGGAATTAAATTAAAACCTCTTTGAGTAATCAGGATTTTCACATCTCGTGCTTAGGTAAACCTTTGCAAAGCCTCTTTGGACACAAATTTTTTTTAGCATAACTTTCACTGGAAATTGTTTGTACTTTTGGTGCCATAACTTCTTTTCTGAAAAATAAGCAAGCTTAAACACACCAACAATTAACTAAATGACGAGTAAAATTTTAAACACCAAAGCAATCATTTAATTCTATGCAATAGTGCCTACCGACATGACATCCAGCAGTTGCCCAATTTTTATTTTTATTAATTTATTTTATTACTATTTAATTAAGTCTTGAGATGTCAAAAATTAGCCTGAATAAAATGGGTTATCTATAATGCCAATTTGTGGTTCTTGAACTACTTCAAGATCAATTTAACTCCCACTGAACTTTTCTAGTAGAAACTTTTTCTTTAAAAAGAGTGATTTAAAACAAACACCTTTTGCTCAATTAGATGGGAAAAATAGTACCCATGATACCCCAAAAATTTACATTTGTTTGAACTAGCTTCAAGCTTGTTAAATGCTGGTTGCTTCATATAAGTGAGACAACCCTAAATCTTAAGATAATATAGTATTGGTCTTTTACCATGCCACATCTTAATGGCATCTTATCTACTAATTTGGATAAAACCCTATTTAGAAGATAGGCAATAGTTTCTAAGGCATATCCCCATGTGAATGTTTGCATTAGACACCATGGAACAAACCATGTCCAACAAAGTTTAGTTTCTCCTTTAGACATCCATTATGTTGTGGAGTTTTGGGTAGAGCCTATTATAAAGAATGTCATTTTCTACCAAATGATCCAAGAATTCCTAACTTAAGTATCATCATTTCTAATTGAATCTAAGAGTTAGAATACTTTTGCTAGTTTATTTCTCTATTTCAACCCTAAACCCTTTAAACTTTTTACAAGCTTGGGACTTGTATTTTATTAAATACATACGCCCATGCCTAGAGTAATTGTTGGTAAAGGTAATGAGGTATGAGTAGCCATTTTTAACCATTGTCTTCATTGGTCCACATATATCTGTATGTATCAGACCCAATAATGCAACAATCTTTTCACTTTTACTAGTGAAGGGAGTCTTGGTCATCTTACCAAGAGGACAATAGTCATATGTCCCATATGATTCATAATCAAATGGGTTAAGATAACCTTGTTTATGTAAGTTGGCTACTCGACTCTTATTAACATGACCAAGTTTATAATGCCAAATATAGGCCTTTTTTTAATCATCCTTATTTACTTTTTTCACTTTCATTTGACTAAAGGCATTTTTAGTTTCTAGTACAAGTAACTCATTTTGTAATGAGGTCAATCCATAGACCATGTCATATAGAATGATTAAGCAACAATTTCCCTTCATTCTAAACTCATAATCATCATTTACAAGAGGTATGAATCTGAAATGATGTTTTTAGACAATCGAGAAACACAAAGACATTATTTTAGTTCCAAGGTTGTGCCTGAAGGCAATGATAAGGTATAGGTTCTAGTGGCACCAGTTGTAACTTTTGCTCTATTGTCCATCCTTAGGACTACCTTATTAGATCCAATTATCTACTGTTCCTTAGTAAACTTATGTTACTACATAAGTGTGATCCATACCCTAAATAAATTATGTAGGTAGTTGAATTGATAATAAAGTAATTTAACTCAATCATGCTAATATGGAAGTTAGCTATTCATTTATTAAGAACATTTTTCAATTTGTCATACCATTCCAAACATTTTGAGCTTATGGCATTAAGTATGCCTCATAATACAGTTAACTTAACTACTGTTATCAATGAACAACTTAATACAAAACACATAGGTATTAAATCTTTATTGGCCTTTTTATTAATATTTCAAAATAATAGCCCTCACTATTATATGAAAATCTCTTCAAGGTATTTTAGTGGGCTAGGATCTTTTTCAAGTTGTTGCAACCTTGAGGATAGCCCAACAAATTACATCTGGTCTAATTGGGTAGGCAACATGGCTTACCAATTGCATCTTCATATGACTTCCAAATTAGTTTGGTGGCAAAATTTCAACTATATGCATCATATGCATTTCACCTAATCATCACCTCTAATGCTATGTAGTTAAATTGTAAGCATCTAGATAACATGCAATTAGTTGAGCAAGACCCATCATTCATAATTCCTGTAGCTATGATGGCAAGCTTGACCTTGGAGATAGCCCAACAAGTCTCCCATAATCGAAACCTGAGTATCTTGTTATGAATGATGGAAGGCATCTTTATCATGTAAAGCATGTGACTTAATATTGTACGAGAGATTTCATATATTCATATTATTTAAGGTCTCATATTTGCTAGCATGAATAGCATTTTAAATCACATAAAATAAATATATTATCATGCATATTGCTTAGATAATTATGGACTTTTGTCGAATGCAATTTCCTTGAGCCATCAAAGGAGATTACTTGGATAATTTCTAGGTGATTACATACAAAGTCTTCATAAGCTTCATGTAATCTCCAAGGCTCATGGCGTTATAGACACCCTATTTTATCTACGCCATCATCCAAAGCATCAGAGGTCATTATTTAGGATCAATGGAGTCATTTGAATAGGCGTGGGTCAATTCCCCATTATTCCTAGCTAAGGAGGTGCTCAAATAGCCAAAGGTTCATAAAAGTCATATAGGTGCATGAAGTATCAATACAATAACCAAACCCTAAAAACCCTAAAAAATCACCCTTGGTATTGATATAAAAAGTTAGGTATCAATACCTTTGGTAATGGTATTGAGAGATGAAGCTTAGGTATCGATACCATATTACTTTAAAGCTAAAATCTTGATTTTGGGATGGTTTATGTTGATACAGCCCAAGGGTTATTGATACCTAAAAATTTGTTGGGCTTGGTATCGATACCATAAGCCTATGTATCGATACAAGCTTTAAAAATATCAATACAAGAAGTAAAAATTGGTTTTGGTATCGATACATTTAGCCCTATATCAATACTATAAGCAAAAAAATTGGTTTCAGTATTGATACATTATGCCTGGTATTTATACCATAAGGCATTTTGCTCAAATCGTGACATTTTCAATCTTTGCACGATATTACTCAAAATCTGATTTCAACATAATTTTTAGGATAAAAAATCATCATAATTCATAGTAGGCCTTAACTTTGGACTTAGGCTTGGTTTTTAACAAATTTTCTTAGGCCCAAAATGGCTTGAAATTAGGACATTTGCATGAAAAGCCTGGTTTGTTTGGGGCATGCTTGGATTTTCTCCATGTTCTAGATTCCTTCACCCTCTCTATTTTAATGTTTTGCTTATGGCAGCTAATGGAAAGATAGCTAACTAGGCATAGTCCCCAAAGCTATCATATGATACATGGCTAAAACCCAAGAATGCCTTTGCTTTATCTTTAAAATGCATAAGCTAAACCTTAGATTATAAAAGGATTCCACTTTGGCAAAGCAAACATAACCAGAAACACATTTAAGCACTCTTCAAAAAACATTTCTCATCCATCCTCCTTTAAAAAACTCTTTCATTCCCTTAGCTCCTTAAAACCACCACCAAAAACTCCTATACAACCTTCTATTTCACTTTTTTTTCACCTTAAACCTCCCCTCCATTGCTAGCACATCCCTTAAGCTCATTCTGGCCACCTTTTTCTAGCTAATCAATAGCAAAGAAAAGAGAAGAAGTGAGCTCAAAGCTAAAAAGTCTTTCGCTCAAGGGCTAAAGTAAGGTTTAAGGCTACTTGGTATAATTTCTATCTCTTTTTACCTTGTTACCTTATTTTATCATCATTTTCATCATTTTAGAAAGTCATATCCAAGTAACCATGATCTTGTTCTTAGGACTATCATGCATTTTGTGGTCGTATTTATGGTAAACCTAATATTTTTGGTGCTTTATTGACCCTCTTGCCATGTTTTATTATGTTTATGTGCTCGGTTGCTTCAAAAACATGTTTTAACATTGTTTTGAAAATTCTAGCAAACCTTTTGCTCAAACATGTTCATATCATCCTCCATGACATGGCTTTTGATATTATTCATGAAACTAGCACTTCGATGCATCTTGTTAGTCATTTTCTTTCATTTTTGTAATTATCTCATGTCAAGATGCGATTTTTATTTATCTAAAATTTCTATTTATGTTCATCGTCATGAATTTCATATTTGGCTCATAATATATTTGTAAAGATACTTGAAGCTAGCATTTCTATGCATCTTATTAGTCATTTTCTTTTATTTTTGTCATCATTTACATTTCAAGATACCGTCTTTTTTGTCTAAGTTTGTTATTTAAGTTCATTGTCCTGAATATCATATTTAGTTCATAATATATTCATCAAGATGCTTTTTTGATGATTGTCAAAAACATTTTTCAAAAACCTCTAAGTTAAGCCCATGCTAACTTCAATAAACAAGGATTAACATGGAACTAAGGTTTTTCTTCATTATTCTTCCAATTTTGGGGAAAAAAATCAAGTTTTATGTTTGGATTCAAGGGTTTTTAGGGCTAAATATTTTGTTTTCAAAAAAAATGTATTTTTGTTATTCCAAGTTGTTGGGCCTTGCTCTTTTGCTTAGAGTCTTTATGTTTGTGACATGGTTAATGGGTGACACGGTTAAGGGGTTGTCTCATTGTCTCAAACCACTTAAGGAATGTGTAAATGAGCTCATGTAGCCTATGTCACTTATTCATTCTACCATGAACATCTGAATGTCCATAACCCAAGCTTGACCCAAGAAAACCAAGAAAATAAAAAAATCCCCCTGTTTTTACTTTGAAAGCATTGTAGTCATGGCTTGAAAATCATTTTTTAACTCTAAAAATTTTTCATGAATTTTTTTATATTTTTTCATAAATTAACATCGAATTGGCTTTCAAATGGTATGTTGTTTGCCCTTGGATAAATCCAGATGAGGGAATTTTGTTTTTTTCAAATTAATGCTATTTAAAACTCCTAAATCAATAATTTACATTTTGTTTGGGCCATTTCAGCCCATCAAATGATTTTTTTGGAATTTTTAAAATATTTTTCCTATAATATAAGTGAAATTTCCTTTCCAAAAAGTTATCATTTTTTATTTAGTGATCCTATATGAAATAGGGATGATTTTTCAAATTTTGCCACACCTTTTCCCCTATACATGTTGTTAGTGTCATGCTTGATCCAATTTCAAAAATTATTTCCACCTGGAAAGCAATTTTTTGGCTTTTTTAGAATATTTTCATATCAAATCTTTATCGAATCACCTTTCCAATGGTAGTTCACCCAGTTCTAACATCTCCAAATTTGGCTAAAATAAATTTGAAGAAAGGGATAGCATAATGCGATGCTATCCCTTACTTTCAGAATTAGTCAAAATCAATTGATTTCTTCTGACAGGCATTTGGATGCTTCCATGTGATCTTAATTAGTCCCTTCAAATCAAATATGTGCATCAAGTCCATAAGTTCGAATCAAGGCATGAGTTCCCTTTGTCGTGCCACCTTTATTTTTATCAATTTCCTTTTGAGCAAAAAATCACCTATTTTGTCAAGAATTCATCAAAAATGTCATTTTCTCAAGAAATCACCAAACCTTTGTCATGATCAATCCTTTGAGCTCGTTTCTCCAAAATCATCAGAGTTTTAATCTATAGGGATATACTTCACCCTATCTTTTGAAGGGACACCCTAACCCTACTTTTACAAATGTCATTCAAATTTTAGAAATCACTGAAATTTTCATCTTTAGGGGTACTCCAATCCTAGCATTTGAGGAGATACTCCAACCTTGCCTTTTAAAATTTGTCAAAAAAATTAAATTTCCTCTCTCTTGGGTCACTACAAACTTTTGCAATTTAAACCCAATTTTCATGCCTCAATTAATCAATGGATCTGAGCATGTCTCCAAAATTGTTGGCTCGGTTATTTCAAGATAATCGATGACAATTACAAGATATATTCCAATCATTCCTCTTCTTCCCTTTTGTTGTTTTGTTGATTTATTTTTTATGATTTATTTCAATTTCATCTTACTAACACGTTTCCTTTGTAATGATCATTTTGCACCCATATTTCCAAAATCATTTTTCAAAAATTATAAAGCAATGTTTTGTGTTGATATCTCTCCAGTGCTTGATATGAAATATCTTATTCTAAAAAAAAAACTAAATCTAGAGAATATATAAAAAAATCTTATGTTCTCCACCTTTTCGGGTTACATATATGATCAATTTTTTTTCTAAAATCAAGGTTTATTTTATTCAAATTCATGCATAAGAAAGGGATTAATTTAAATAATGATGAGTCAAAATTAAAGGAACTGAAACCAAGTTAAGATATGGCTAGAAAAGTATCAATTTCAAATGCTGCGAGGAAGTTCATACCTCCTTGTGAATAAACAAATCTTGAACCCAACTGTCAAATCTTCAAATTATGCAGACCATAAAATCAATATTTTGAATTTCATAACTCTGAATATTGGATTCAATAGGCATCCGATCATGCCTAGCCTAAATGATCAGCGGCGACTTCAATTGTTGGCCACTTCGTGGTGGCCACCTGAGACTAGTTGGATGAGCAATTTGTCCAACGATCCCCTTGCCAGGTCAAGAGCCAAGAATTCATACTTTTTTGCTACCATCACATCAAAAAGGGAAGATTCCTAGTTGAGAGGACATTTTCCCATTGAGAAATACTTTTAAGTCGTACGTGCTTCCTTCACGAGAGGCACGTTACCGATTGATACCTTTGCTTGGATCTCCATCTTCAAGTTATAAAATCTTTTTAACTAGTCCTAGTTTTACACTTATATGTAATCTAATTACACTTATAATAAAGACACCTCAAGTTACATTTAAGGGGAATTAGATGAGAATACAACCCAAAAAAATAAAGATAAGGTAAGGTACGTAAACCCTTTTTGGAATAAATGTTTTTAAATAAACATAAATAATTAATCACACAGCTACAATCATATTGGGCTAAGTCCATAATCATCCGATCCATCCATAAAAATTATGAATATATTTAAATATATAATTAGCTTTGGATCTAGTTACCACTTTGAATAGTCTTTGACTTGTCTTGATTTAATTAAGAAAATAATTTGTTATACGTGATTAATCTTTATCCTAATCTCATTAGGAAAACCTAATTAATTTGATTAATCATTTAAATTATGATATTATCCAACCTTGTCTTAAACATTTTAAGACATTTTTTAATTGGATAAGATTATAATTTGGTGATAATTAGGAGTTTTAACAAGACTAATATTCTAATAGAACTCTAATTTATGCCTAACTAGCTAAATATTAGCTACGATAACTTTATTTTTCTTTATTGTTATTTTTATTTTTATCTTTATCAAGGTTGACAATATTAAGCCTCAAACATAGACTTCTAGTTGGAATTAATTTCTTAAAAGCTAAGAGGTTGGTGCAAAAAAGACTCCCATCCTCCTGGGTTAGCCACCCACTATGGTGGTTTCCTCTAGCCATTGTAATGTTAAGCTGCCACCTATAGTTTTCTCCTACTAAATCTCTAATTTTTTGCTGCAAATTCCAGCATCTAATGTTGCCATTAATGCCATAGAAAATGTGTCAAGAAGCTGGTCTAAATGCATCAACAAAAGATGTACATATATGGCACCTTGAATTACTCAGATTTGAAACATTTTTAAATCAATCTTTTTCCCAAATTGTCAAGCAAGTTTCATGAAAGTTCATGGCTTTTCCAAGGCTAAAAAATAAGGAAAAATTGCACCAAATAGTAGCCAAATTCTATAATTTTCAAGTAGCATGAAAATCACCAAACCGAAGCAATTTTTTTAAGAACAACAGTTAAACACAACTAATTGGATTTGATCTCCGTAAAAATATTAAAACTAATTTTAAATAATTAATAGGTGATTAAAAAATCATAATCAATATGCTATAAATATGTGAAAATTTTTAAAAAAAAACCATACAAAAATCGTGAATCATTGAATAAAAAAAAGAAACCATTTTCCTATTAGTAACAGCCGAGTCTATAACCAATCAAAGGTAATAAGAATCCTTTCATACAGTTTGAAGGATCATATCCTGAGCATCATATGTCTGCTATTTGGTATTGGGTAAGTTGATTTACAACAAAAATTAAAATAGAATAAAAAAACTAAATAGAATGTCCAGTGGAACATACCGAACAACCTTAATGTATCAACTTACAAGGCTTTGACTGATCCATGCAAATAAGAAAAAATCTAAGATCTTAAAAATCATGCCTCAATTCTTAGAAATACATTCCAATGGATTTGTTACAATCTCCACTTTGTTGTTGTATACAAAGCTTAGTTATCACAAACCAAAGTTGTTTAAGTATCCAACCTCTAACTGTGATCTACACAGGTGACTTAGAAAACCTTTGTAATGTTGAGACTGTATCTTGCAAGGAGTTATGCTAACAGCTTAGGTTTTAAAAACCTTTAATTGGTAAATAATTCACATGCTAAAACTCAAAGAAGAAAAAAATTAATTTCTCTCAAGTCTGTTGGGAGATAGCACTCAAACTATAAAGTGTCATAACTATTCCTTATAGGAATTTTCGAGCAACGACTAGGGTTAAAATTGTACAATGTCTTAGGGTACCAAGTAATTAAATTACAAAAATTTATAAAATAATTCATAAACATAGCAGCGAAAACAAATGAAATAAACTAATCTAAGACTCCTTAAACAAGATCATCTTGCACGATCTTTATTACTCTTTAAGATAAAGAAACCTAAAAAACTATTTAAGATTCAAACATACCTCAATCATAATTCCATTGATCTAAGAACACTACATTAAGCCCAGTTATCGAAAACCAAAGCTTTATTATCCAGCCTCTAATAATTATCCACACAAATAATTTGAAAAGCCTTCAATAATGAAGAAACTTTGTTGCCATGAGCCATGTTACAGCTTAGATTTCAATAAATCTTCCTTGCACTTAGAAGACCTTGATTCCACAATTAAAGAACAAAGAAGAAAACTATTTTCCTCTCAAAGAACTAAGATTGCATTAACTCCCTCAAGGATTCTATGGAAATCATAAATCAGGGGTTTACAAGCTTCTTGGCTAAAATTTTTAGCCTTTTCACTTTTATATGGAATGGTAAGCATTAGGCTATATACCTATGGTTTAAAATTTTAACTTTTAAGAAATCACAATTTAGAACCTAGCCTATGTGAACTCATTCAAGTTGGGCTTAAGTAACCATTACTTGTATTAGACATATAAGCCCAGTCCCAATTTAATTTTTGTTAATCATCCTTTTGTGTGTAACCTATTAGGCCCCCATCAAATGGGCAATAAATATAAAATAGCCAAATAAAGAATATTTTATATTTATAGATGAAGATTGGCATCTAGCAATGCATCATAGCCATCCAACATACAACGAGTGTCAATATGGTTTTCATAAGCCCTTCAATATTTAGTATCTCAGTGTAATATCCTTGCATCATATATCTAGGAATTAGCAAGAGCGTGACTTAGTGTCTACTTAGCTTATTCCATATTAATATGTAACTTCTATGTGTTAACTTCATAATCAATATTGCCTTGGCCAAGGACTTTGAGTTAACATAGGCCAAATACATGTGAGATATGTCCCCTTATATCACTTGGGGTGATAAATCCTCTCTAGACTTCTATTCTTCTACCATATGATTTATGCCATACTGAAAACCACCCTGCCATAAGCATCCAAATATTATGGGCCTATTCATAATGAAATCAAAGCATGACACTCCTTATATAAGATGACCTAGTGTCACAAGTCTAAGGATCACTTGCACTACTGACACATGAAAGTATTTCCATAGACACTTTAGTGAAATACCAAATGGAACTCTTATAGTGGGTCATGTGTAGTGAACTTGTTACCATAAGAAGCACCTATATGATGTCCACAAGTATCTTTATATTTCAACGCATGAGATCGATTGCATGCATCATATGCATGCAGGCTTATATATGCCAGTCTTTGTGCATTACAATGCCTTGTCTTGACAATACGATGATTAAGAATGTTTTTAGAAACACGACTTTGATGTATAGGGATCTCATAATTGTAATCCTTTAAAATTCTCTTGCAAGGCCAATATGTTTCATGGGCTTTATCTACATAAGATATTTATAACAATTATATAATTAAACCTTACGGTTAAAGAAATACCTTTATAACATTAATTAAATATAATGTTTGATTATATAAAATTGCTATATGCTAGTGCCTTACAAGCCACTATGATTGGCTTGTAGGGATTAAACTAACAAAAAATCCTTCTTAGAAGTGACGCTAAGATGAGCCTTAAATACTTGAGGGTGTAGTGCAATCAGTTTTTCAGTAGGTTGCACTTTAGTCCTTAGCCTCTAAACAATTCAAATTTAGCTTGACTAACTTTTACCCTTTAGGTAATTAAGCTTAGTCTCATTTTAATTTCTACAAATCACCCTTATGTGTGCAACCCATTAGGTCCCCATCACATCAAAAATAAATATAAATGATCTAGTTGAGAATAATTATATTTATAAACCAAGATAGGCATCTAGTAATACATCATGGCCACCTAACATTAAGGGAGTGTCAAATTAATTTTGACAGGCCCTTCTGTGTATAGTATCTTAGTGTAATTCAATCCTTTTATCATATATCCCAAAATGAGTTAAAGCTTAGTGCAATTTCTACTCTTAATCCTTTCTATATTCACCTTACAGCCCTTATTGTTAACTTCATAATCGATATTGCCTTGGCTAAGGATTTTGAGTTAATAAAGGCTAGGAACAGTTAAGATATGTCTCCTTATATCACTTGGGGTGATGAATCCTCTTTAGACCATTTATGCACCTTTAATATGCTTTATGGTATACCAAAAACCATCATATAGTGGGCATCCATTTATTGTGGACCCATCCATGATGATATCTAAGTATATAAATCCATATAGAAGATGACTTGATGTTACAACTCTAATGATCACTTACACTGCTGACACATGAAAGTATCTCTATAGACACTTGAGTGAAATACCAAATGGAACTCTTATTGCCAGTTATGTTCAGTGAACTTGTTCTCATAACAACCACCTATATGCTTTCTTAAGTAACTCTATACTTAAACTTATGAGATCAGTTGCATGCATTGAATGCATGGAGGCTTAACATATACCAGTCTTTGTTCTTTATCAATGCTCTACCTTGACAATATGATGACTAGGAATGTTTTTAGAACACAGCTTTGATGCATAAGAATCTTATAATTGTAACATCTTATAATTATTTTGCAAGGCTAATTTGTTTCTTGGGCTTTATCTACATAAAATATAATTAACTATTATCAAAAAATCTTATGGATAAAGAAATACTTCATATTACAATAATAAAAACATAATGTATGTTACATGAAAATACTAACAACTAGTACATTACAAGCTAAAGTATTGGCTTGCAGGGCTTACATTAACATGGAGAGAATTATTTTCCTTTTATAATTAAATGAAAATCTCTTATTAAATGAAAATCTTTGTTGCCCTATTTTGATGAAAATCCCTTATATCAATAAAAATCCATAATTGGGTGAGAATCTTTTATTTTAAAGTTTCTTTTGAAGAGGTAAGAATATATTTTTTTTTTAAGTTTTGGCAAGAATCCTTTAAACATAGAAGTTTTCATAAGAACTTTTTAACTTTGATATGAATCCCTAAGTAAAGTGAGAATCCTTTTTACTTTAGTAGTTTGGTTTGGTGTGAATCCCTTAGTTTAATTTTGGTGAAAATTTGATAGTCTTGTGCCAAACCTACGATCTTAGGGAAAATCTCATATCTTTGATAAGGATCAATTATTTTTGGTGAAAACCCTCATGATGGAGATAAAGTTGCAAAAACACCTATTTCTAACCATTCTTATGATTTTTTTTGAGAAATTGGAGGTCCAATGACTAGGGCAAAAACTGAACACATCAATCAAACTTTGCAAGGATTAATCATAGAAATGCAAGTAAAAGAGGCTATTCAAGATGAATCAGATGCATTGCCAAGATTGATCACCTTTCTACATTCTGTTGAGGCTGAAAAGGGTTAAGAATAAAGCTCGGAGCCTAATTCATATGGAGCCCAATTTGCATGTATTCATGGCCTATAGTTTAAGATTTCAATTTTTTATTTTTTAATAAGAATTTAACTTTTCAATTTTAATTTGTTTAGATGATTCCTAATCAGATCATGCTAAGCAGTCAACTTTCTCTTTATTGATTACTATTCGCATTATGTTTAGGATTTTAAGTTATTTAGATAAGTCCTAATCAGATTAGGATAAATAACAGACTTTATCCTTGTTGATTAGGATTGTCCTTGCTTAGTTAAGACTCTAAAGATTTTAAGCTTACATAAGGTTACCTTATTCATGTAATATAGCAGATTGGAATAAAAAAATCTTAAGAGTTTCTTTAGTTTGTGAGAACTTCTTCTTTGTTCTTTAAACGATAACTCAAATTAATCTTATCAAGGTAACTTATGGTGATCAAGATTTTTATAACTTTGATCTAATCAGTAGTTTGATTAGGGTCAAGTTCTCTTTGCTTGATTTTTAAGACAATCATAGGGGTCTAATTCCATCCAATCGGGTTCAAGTTGTGTTTTCAAGTAAAGGTTCACTTAAATGAGAATCCAATATCTTGGTAAAAATCCCATATCTTAAAATTATATATAAAAATATAAAAAACTTAAAACATATATTTCAAAAAATTAGAAAAAAATAAAATTAGAAAATAAAAATGAAAAAGGAAAATGAAAGGAAGAAGAAATCTAAAAAGAACAAGATTTTAATAGAGAATAAAGGAAGAAGAGAAAGGAAAAAAATAAGTGAAAAAAAAAGAAAAAAAAGGAGTTGAGAAGGCCGGTTGGTTGCGATAGGCTTCGATCCTGCAGGATTGATAGGTATTTGGCTAAAAGGAAAAGGGAATCGGAAAGAGGAGGAGAGAGAGAGAGAGAGAGAGAGAGAGAGAGAGAGAGGGAGAGAGGGAGAATTGAAGGCACAAGCCACAGCTGGCTTGGCCTAAGGTAGATCCTATGCCAATCTGCCTTAGGTTGGATAGGCTATGGCCTATAAATGCCTGTCCTCCATGTTTCTCCCACTCTCTTTTTTTAATTTTATTTTTCAATTTTTTTATTTTGAAATTTTAGAAATTTAAAAAAAAATTGAAAAAAAGCTTTTGAAATTTTCTTTTTATTAATTTTATAAATTTTTATTTATATATTTTTCAATTTTTCAATTTTTCAATTTTTTCTTCAAAAATTCATTTTTTTTCTATCTTGATTTTTATATATTTTTATTTTTCCAAAATCTTTAAAAAGAATTTTGGATTTTTTAATTTGTTTGAAATTTTATTTTAAAATTTATAATTTTTTATGTTTTTTAATTTATTTTTTTCTCTTAATAATGTGGCTAGCATTGGTGTGGCATTTTTTTTGCCACAAGCCATGACCTCATTGGTTGTTAATGCCATATCAAGCCACATCATTAATTTTTTATTAATAAAGTAGTCATTGGGGTTATTTGTTAAGTGAAATCATCATAGAGGTACTTAATTGATCACTTTTTCCTTTAAGTATTCAATTGATAAGAGTGATATAGTGTAGGGCCAACAATGTATTTTGACCCTATTCTATTTTACAACCGGGGATCGAGTTCTATGTTTGCAACTTCCTAGTTTATAGTATGTTGGATGTGGTTGAGCTAATTTGTCCTGTCTCTTTCCATCATAACCCTATTTGCTTGCATCTTTGGCCCCCCTAACTGACAGAAATTTAGGAGGGTAGATGATATTATATATTACAGAATGACTAGCTGATGAACAGTAAGAAATTTGCTTCAAACGACTTCTTGCTGAAACAAGAGGGGTGATTAAAGTGGCTAACACATGGTGTAGTAGTTGCCTACCAAGCACATAATAAGCAGGTTTGCAAAAACAACAATGGCTGAGACAAACAATCTTATTTCTGTGCTATAAAACTGTATACGTATTGCTTTCTTTCGTAAAGTAAAACGATAAAAAGTGAGCCTACAACTATGGGTTACACTTCACTGTAATAACACATTAAATATACAACGACTTCGTTGGTTTAAACATTTCCATCTTAAACCACATTGACGGGAACAAAGTAGAAGTCTATATAAACACATGTATCTAAATACATATATTGCTGTCGAAAACGAAGGAATCTAACACCATCTATGTCGGGAATTAACACTTCTGGAATCTCCACGCCATCATCCTTCTGGTAATTTTCCAAGATGCAACACATTGTTGTCTCAGTTGCCGTAAGGGTGGAGTTCAACATATGAACATACTGCTGCACATGCCCATTAATATTGCTCTCAAACCAAAGTTGATTGCAACAAATAAGTTAATTTAGGTCAAATGTGTGTATGATACAGATATGTCACCAAGTGGAAGTAACGGAGTTCAACCTTTTGGGATCCGTGACGAATTCTAATTCTCCTTGAATGGTAGTCTGTACAGTTTGAACAAGACACCAGCTCCCCATAGGTCTTTAATACAGGGAACCACCTTCCAATTCGTACTTCTTGGCAGCTGCATCATTCAGTTTAGCAGAAGCCACTGACACAACTTGGCAAGGTTTTATAGCTGGACAAAATCGAACCATATTAATTCAACTATCAAATATGTCCTTCCTAAGTAGACATAAAATCATATAGAAGTTTAGCAAATGAAGGATTTCAAATGAAAGAATATGCATTAGTACTGAAGTAGAATAAAATGTCTAAGTGCCTATCAGTTATGAGTATAAACATCACTGCTATTAAGTAAAAACGCTTCCACTGTTATTGGCATGATGCTTCTCATTATGTTTCAGAAGAAAAGGATTTAATAATCCAGTAGATAGTACAGAAAGGAGAACATTGGAGGGATTTGATCCACCTATAGTGGACTGGTCTTAATGGCCAAAAATTTATCTAATAGAAGCATGATGACTTGGGCTTTAGTGAGGGAAATAAGGTGGGCGCACGCTGCAGTTTTAGAAACAGAATGTTTACACCTCCTGGTAAAACTCTTCGGAAATTCTGATCATTTCCTCAAGCATCTCCCAAGAATCATTTCCATTTGGGCTAGTTAAACAAAACATGCTTCATTTTCTCAAATTGATGAACTCGAAATATTCTTAAGACTATCCTTTCCGTGTGAATCAGCTTCCTTCCAAAAACAAGTAGAATATCCAGCATATCTAGTGGAAATCCAACTTCTGTCAGCTAATGGCTAGAAATACGGCAAAGCTATTAAAGAAAGATGACAAAAGTATTTCATTTGACCTTATTGGCAATTGCTCATCTTTTATCCATTCATATTGACTATAAGCACACAATGGCTGCTCAGATGTGGCAATCAGGTACTTTTCATCTCCCTTGCACCCGATGAAAACCATGTTGTCCCGAACAAATTGAGCCAGAAAAAGAGGCAGATCAAATATGTTTAAATGATATATTGTCAGAAGGTATCCTCTAGTCTGATGATAGAGCTCATAATCTGTCATTTTAGTCATGGCGAGGTTGGGTACTCCACAAGAAACCAACCTTCACTAAAAAGTGATATCGTGCCCCAAACTACATAACGATGTTATCATATTAAATAAATAGGGCCTTCAAGATAGAAATAAAACGAAATGTATAATGGCTCCAAAACAATATAAATGAATTTGGGAATCGGTAACTGAGGGTTTTGAAAAGGATAATATTATTAGAAGACACAACTTTTCAAATAGTAAGTGGTAACGGTTCATTTCTTCTAGCTCAAGCTAGTAGCACTATAATGGCATATACCTGTAGTTGAACATTATGTCGTGTGCAAAGCAAATATGATTTCTTTTGTGACCAGAACTAGGAATGAAAGTTGAATCAGTGAACAGATTTATCTGAAATCATATCTTTTTCAAGATCAACATGATTTCTTAAACATGTAACAGAATCATGTCTTCCTGTTATTCCAAGTAAAAACTAATTCTGAACCCAATTTAGTTTTGGTGAATCATATGACCAAACAGATTTTCAAAATACTTACCTTGTAAAGCTCTTCATTAAATTGAGATAATGGAGCACACTTCGCCATGATATCCTTTCTCATGAAGAATGGAGTCTGGATTAATGTATAACCTCTTTGTCTTAAAAATGACAAACCATAGTTTATTAGAGCCCGATTAAGAATTACTTTTGCTCCTTTCGGTAGAAACCTGTGCCTCCAGCAACATCAGCATCTGGAAATTTCAAGGGTACCTAATCGATAAACATTTGAAATGATAAAGCATATATGAAGTTAATTACCTTTTTCATATCTGCAATTCCAAGCAGCTCAACTGGATCAGCATGATTCCTGAGATTTGGCTCCATACGCCTCTGCCCCCAACATCAAACCATGGCATTGTTTACCTGGAAAACATGGAAGTATTTAAAATATCACATGGCAGTGAAGGAGTGATTAGTAATGAGTCATATGCTTCATCATAACTGAAAGGAACTGTGGCATGCACTATGTTTCCTATGGTCTCCAATTTTTAGTGTAATGCAGCTCTAACTTGTCGAACTTCAGCTTCGTTCTTTGCTGCCAAATGCTTCTTCTCATTGGTGTTCTTAATCAGTTCAGTAGCATCCTCTCCGGCCTGTTAAAACCCACAGGGTGCTTTTCTTATGAGTGAAAAGGGAAATCTACAAAATCATCACCCCTTTGACAAATAGAATGTGTCTTTCTTTTAGTAAATTAACTTTTCAGGAGAGATTAATGTAGAATGTGTAATAGATAATTAGGCATGCAGGCAAATGCAATCCAAGAAGCATTGCTGTAGAGGTGAAATTAATCCAACTGGAAACTGATAATATGGATGTCCACAAAACAAAACAACAGAAACGAACCAAAACATGTGAAAACATTTATGAGAAATGCATGGAAGATGAACTTAAACCGAACCAATTTAAGCTGTGCGATTTCCTTATTGATCCTGTTCAAATCCTGCCGCAGATTATCAAGCTCATATTGGCCGGACCAAACAAGTGTTGTCAAGAGTACATGTTCGATTCATGAAATTGTATTTAGTATTTTACATATGATCCTATAAGAAAGTGAAGAAACTTACATTGTCTCCATTCCACGTCAAGGCTAATGATTTCATCTACTATACCAACATTAGAGAATCGTTTGCGCTGAGATTCATGAACAAGATTGGGATCATTGCCCTTTTCTGCCCTAAAAAGATTGATATCTAGCATTTTCTTGGAAGCTCCACACAAGGCACAGTTAAGATGCCTTCTGCCCAAAGCCTTTGATACAATAAGACAGAAAACAAATCCAAAAATCTGTAAATTAACAAAAGCTAAGCTATTTGAAGCTTGAAAGTGAACATATAGATCATCATATAGATCTCTTCAATACAACACAGGTTGTCGAAAGGATCTCAGAGACTCATTAAAGTATGAAAGCCTAATACGTCTTCCTTTTTGATCCTTGTCAAACAAGGGTCAAGATTATTGAGCAAGGACAAAGTTCTCGTGCCAATTGTTTAACAGTTTAGCTAACGTTTGTTGCTATCAGCTGGAAGATACTTTGCTTTATTCAGTTATAAAGAATCTTCCAGGAAACTTCCTCACTGCTCTAGTATATAAATAACAAGTCAACAAAGATGGTAGGTGATCATTATCAACAAATAAAAACAAAGGCTTCAAGACTATGTTTAAGAAAGCATTCATTCTGGGTCAATTTGCAGAGTTGAACTCAATTTGTGAGCCTACCCTGTTTCCCAGAAAGACTTCTGTCAGTAAATTCTTTTGATTGGTTCATTTACCTCGTTTTTTTTTTCTTTTTTCTTTCCATCTAAATGTCGCCTTCGTTTACACTTCTTGTAAAATGTGTTTCATTGAAAGTACTTGCTTTTCCTCCAATATTATGCTTGTGTGTCTCTTTCAATTATCACAAAGGATAATTTTTCTTTTCCCTAGTTAAAATAGAGATGGAAAAGGGAAGAAACATTTCCGAACACAGTAACAAGACAAGCAAAAGAAGGGGAAATGAAACTCATACTAGCATGACATGATCTCCTTTAGTCCTCTCTAAAATTGTAATATGAATAACATTACATATCAAACTACAATGAACTGGATCCATTTGTCTAAAAAAGTGCATGTCTGCGGTGATCCGCAGTTTTCCTATCTGTTAAACTAATGAAATAATGGAATATGGTCCTTTTGTTACCCTCTGCAAATGAATGACAGTGCCGTAAACCAAAAATATAGGTGCTTATAACAAGTAGAAGGCAGTCATCAGCAGGAATAGCAGGTGACAAATTAGCCTGATCTTAGAAGTCAAACTACCCGCCTTTGTAGCTAGTGTGTAGCTTCCTTCAGGTGTGCCTGTTGTCAGAACAACAACTATCCAGTCCCCATCTGAACCTATCCCAACTCTGGTATACTTGGCGACATTGAGATTATCAGAGTACTAAGACTGTGTAAAGTTAGTGTGCACAGGACCTGGAACCAGGTTTGGAACACAAGCTGGCATTACTGCTCCATAGCTCGTGTTGAAGACGTTCAAATGGCATTTGGCTATAAGGTTTGGATAGTTGGCAAACTGTGGTTTAGTGCTTAGCACCGTGAAGTTCGTGCAAGGTTGGTTCTTGAATTGATCAGCTAGTTCATCAGCAAGCCACTCAGCATTGTCATTTTTCATTAGGCTCGTCAAGTTTAATAAGCTCGATAGCTGTTGATGCCTTTAAGAAGATTATCCTCGCCATCTATAGATGGTCAAGATGAAATCAGGTGATTAGATATGTATCACAGAAGGGCAAGAAAGCATTCTCCATTCTTTAACTGTTTGACTTTCATTTCATTTTGTAAGAACAAACAAGTTCAGATGTCAATGAAAGTGCAAACAAAAAATAAAATATCAATTATCTTCCCTGTCTTTAAAAAAAAAAAAGGAAGAAGAAAAACATAGCTAAATGGCAGAAAATATCTGGCAGAGCTAAAATTATTGAACAGCTAAATGTAAGATACAGTGCAACACTGCGACTGATGAAGTTACTCAAATGTCAAACCAATTAATCGATGCCAAGGCCAGATTGCTCCAGATCTTTATTAACTCAACTTATGATATCAGAGAAAAACATTTCTTAGTCAATACGAGTCATCTAACTTCACAAACACTGCCCTGGTGAATGACATTTCAGAAAATGGGAACTAGTCATTGTTTTCTGCGGTCTGTAAATTATATGAAAGCTTCTGGCCCAGAGAGGAAAGTACGTAGACTTCAAACCTAGATTCTAGTGATATGGCTGCACAGCCTACTTTGTAAGAATCAAGAGATTGTAACAGAGAGAACAATAATAGCACGAACTAGTTTCTGAAGACTCTAACTTAAAACTATTATGGTACGATAATAACTTGACCAGGATTAATAGTCAGGAACTCTAAAATATTACTACACTGCAAACTGGTAATTCCAAGTATGATCTAGCTGATCTCCATTAGATCCTCAAGCAGAGCCCATTTGAACTGCCACCTAGTTCAAATTTCTTGGTTCATGTGATCCTTGTTCTGATTGGTCAGGGTTCTTGGCTAGGCTGTCAACAAGGCAGGCTGAACAAACCTCAAAGCAGATTACATATTTAAGAGTTTGGCCAATAACTTTAAAAGAGAAAGATTAACATTTTGGTTGGTAAATGAATCTCTTAGCTTGTAATCCCGGAGAAGTTGGTGGATTCAACAGGTTGTTCTTCATCATCACTCTCCAACAATATATTTGGATGTACATGCAGATTATTAAGAGCTATAAGTACACAATCACAAGATGGCTTGAATATGAATCTTGACCAACTCGACTTAAAAGGTGTGTGTTACCTCTCGTTCATATATATATATATATATATATATATATATATATATATAGATATATCATTTCTTATTTTTATAGGGGCCATATCATTATTATTTTTCATTTTTTGTGTTTGGAGATTAAGTCATAGCGATGAATCACTTACTCCATTTAATTCTAAATAGTCGTTTTAAAATGACTATTTATTTTAGAGTTGCCATCAATTTCTTTTAGTTAGGTGAGATTTGTTACTTATCAGAGTTTACGTCAAGGTTACGAAACTCTAAACAAACTCCAAAGTCTAAGCTTATACTAGAAATCATATAAAAGGGTCCGGGAGTTGGTTATAATCACAAGTAAGGATAGACCCTCTTGTAATGCTCGAAAATTAGTACCTATTAACCCAAATATTAATTTAAATTCTGATTTTTTATTCAATTTTAATATATGATATTTAATTATAATTCTCATATTTCAAAATTTTACAAATCCTAAATTTATTTTTCCATAAGAGAAAATCAGGCTTTCAATATTTTTGAAAATTAAAATATTTTTTATACTCCATCGGAGGACTAGAGGAATAAGAAAGATCAAAATATATTTTATATCCCTACTGGAGAGCCAAAGGAGTATAAGAGGTTTTGTTTTAACATTTAAAATCTCTTGCGTATCCTACAGGAAAATTGGAGAAATACGTAAGGTTTTATTTTCCTAAATTTTGAAAAAATCTTGATTTTTATTTTAAAAAGGATATCTCATTATTAAAATAATCTGTAGAATCCCTCTCATATACTGAGAGAAATTTCACGTACTACTTTAACTAGGAGATATGCCTTAATTTTTTTTTTAAAAAATTCGGTTTTATCATAAATAATAGAATTTGTCTTAAAACTCAATTTTGACTATACTTACAAAGCTAGACTTAAAGGACTTGAACAAGGTCAATAAGACCAAAATATCCTTCAAAGTACCTTCGATATGAAAATATCTTAATAATTCTAAAGGACTCGGTTTTAATGTAAAATTATTGAAATGCCCCTAAGGTATACCTTCAACATGAAAGTATTATAGCACCCATAAAGGATTGGATATTGTCATAAAAATATGAATCTATCCCTAATGCACACCTTTGTCATGAAAGAATCCCGATGACTACATAAGGCTTGATTCTAAGATAAATTACTAAAATGCCTTTAGGGTATACCTTTGTCATGAAAGCATTCTGGTAATCTTAAGGACTCCAAAATGATAGAAAATGACAATTTTATCCTAAATGGGTAATTAGAACATTAAAAAGTGATCTAAAATGCAAAAATTACAATTAAGCCCCTAAATTCTCAAAATTAATTTTCGTAGCCTGACGGAAAGTTGAAAGAATACGAAAGGTTTTAATACTTTCTACACCCCCACAAAAAAATCAAAGGAATGCTAGAAACACTCCAAAATAACCAAAATACCGAAATGGGAAATTTTACGACCATTTTCACCTTAAACACAAGGTTTTCTTAATGGAGTTTAAACTATACAAATTTTGCAATTCAGTCCCTCCATAAAATAAGTCTTAATTAAGAGCAAAAAGCATCACAAAAAATCATGAAAATCATGTAAAAAATCATAAGAAGCACTCGGCCAACCATCTATGGCCTTGGAGCAAATTTTTTAAGTTTTGCAAATTTAGTCCCTAAATTTTCTAGATTAAAAAATGACCCCAAAATGGTTAAAGTATATGAAAGACATTCAAACATGTTAAATACACATGGAAGACACCCCTAGAGGTCTACAAGTGGTATGGCCAAGCATGGTCGGCCTTAAAACAATTTTTTTACTTATAATTTCGATAATTAGAAAATAACACCAAAATCATAAAAAAAAAATCAACAAATCACACTTGTACACATACAATCAAGCTCGAAACTACCTATCCAAAGCTTTAAAATTTTTTAAAAAATTATTTTTTAGTCCCTACAACTTTCAAAAACCACAAATAATCAAAATCATCATAAAAATAACAAATAAAATTAAATCAAAGTCACCATGGAATTCAGCCAACATAAAAAACAACAAAAAAATAATTTTTCCTCAACACAATATCATGAATATTGACATAGATGTGCATCATCAAGTGTAGATACAAAAATAAAATCATAAAAAATAAATACATAAACATATTTATCACATATTAGCATGAAAATGTCAAGAAAAATAGTATGAACATAACCATCCATATATATATATATAAATCAACACCACATCAACAACATATTTCATAAAAAAAATAAGCTATAGTTAAAAGAATTAAACATGACATCTAAAATATAGAACATTGTTCATAGCCATTATGCTTAGCCTTTCAACATGGATTAAAATCCATGAGCTTAAGCATGATCTTGGCCCTCCAAAAGGAAGAAAAATAAATAAGATGAACAAAAAAATTTGTCAAGTTTATATACCTTAAAAAGCTTGAAATTTGGAAAATTTTAGGTATTTTTAATGGTTTTTCTTCATAAACCCATCAGGCTCAAAATAATCAATTGGTCAAGGGATGAAACAAAATGCTCTTGGCCGAGTTGTCTCTAGTGTTTTCTAGGGATTTCTTTTTTATATACATATATTTTTTATTTTTTATGTCATGATATGATATAATTTAATTAATTTTATCTTTTTATATACTTAATCAAGGGTCTAAATAGGTTACTCATGTGGGCAATGGTGAAGGTTAATAATGATTTATATGATATTAAACTTTATGATAAAATTTAATCCTAATTAAATTGATTCTTGTATAATTAAACTATCAAATTCTGTAATTAATATAAATATACACAAAATTTTGAAAATGTAGAAAAAAAATTTTAGTTGCAAAATTTATAAAAAAAATGAAGTGGAAGGACTAAACTACAAAAAATTGAAAGTTATAAACTCAAAAAATGAAATTCCAAATTATGAATTTAATTTACGAATTTAATCACATAAGAGGCTCAATTAAACATTCCTACAAAAATTTTTAACCTAAAAGAATTAAAATAATACTTTGGAGAGAGAAAAGACTAATTAAAAATTTTAAACTCATAAAAATTTATGGGCCAAAACCTTTTCAAATCAAAATTATGCTCAATAAATATGAATCAGAATTTCAAAAATCTATATCCAAGATATTTTATTAAAATATGTAAAAAAATTTTACAAATTTAAATTTTAAAAAATTTTATTAAAAAAATTCATATTTTGAAGGCGAGAAAATTCCTAAAATATATTCAAATATTTGTAAAAATAAGTTGAATTCAACATATTATTCAAAATATTAATTTACATTAATTTATAAAATAGTAATGATAAAAATATGATATCTAAAATAAATTTTATCGAAAAAATTCGCACGACTAACACTTGTAATACTCTTAAAAATTAAAAATTAAATACTAAAATAGACAACTTGACACTTCATAGTATAAAATATCAATTATGTATTTTTAAATAGTTTTGATTTTTGAAGATGAGTATCGACATAAATACTACACGGATTTGATAAAAATATACGATAGTTGACTTACCAATTTTTACAAAAAAAAAACTAAAAAAATCCCTAAAAATAAAAAATTTATTCGTGATATCATCTGCAGAATTGAATTTCAAAATTTGAAAAGGATATAGTTAAAAACCAATTTTTTGGTATTAATACTACATATAGATATCAATAAAAATATATAACAGTCAATTTTCAAAATTTCATGAAAAAATCTTAAAAAATAAAAAATTTGACTGTGATATTATTTACAAAGATTTATTTAAAACTTTTGACAAGAAATATTTAAAAACTAATTTTACTCTTGAATAGTCATCTATTTTATCTAAAATTTATATTTTACAACTCTCGAAACTACACTTATTGGTCATTTGCATATGCGGCTATTTGATTATGACTAAATCGATCTTGAAAATACCCAACTTGCTTGGATAAGGTTGACCTCTACCAGGCTAGCCGCTAAATTTTCTATCTTAAATATTTTGAGCTATAAAAATAAATTCGAACGAAATTAGATGTCTGCATTTACATTGCTACTTCAATCTAAAACAAAATAGAAAAGCTGTTAAGATGTTGACAGCTGCTTCTTACTTCGATGCTCTGTACGATTTTCTCAGCAACAAAAGATACGAAATAGGAATTATACTAAGAAATAGCATGGGCTGTTTTCGGGATCCATGGGCAAGGTCACATAACCAAAGGTAACCTTCTTGTCCCATCTCTTAGCAAATCCTGCCTGAATGTCAAGACTTGAACTTATTACCTCAATCTTCGTTAAAGGACGAAGACAATACTAGGTTGAAGTCGTCACTTTGAACTTACAAGTTGCTAAACTAACAAATTTCTAGCGAGCTTCAGAGGGAATATATCAGAGAAGGGACTTTCAGATACAACGAAGACATTTTTAGCATACTGGCATAGTGAGAACTGGAATCGTATCGGGTCTCGCCAGAAAAGGCCGGATCAGTTCATTATTGGGAGATCGAACTGTAATGTGATTTTGTCTTCCACCCGATCAAGAACAAGAATCAAGGAATGACAAGTAGAATCAATTGCAACTCTCCAAAAGTGAGAGAATTTGTGGTCTTCAAACTTCACAGACTCTCAAATACTAGAACAGAAGACCAATTAAAACTAATTAGCAAAATCATATTAAAATTTCTAATAGATGCATCGAATTGAGTTCTCATATGGGTTCATAAATATGGAAGTATCATGTCTAATAAGAGCAATGTCCATCCAAAATACTTGTAGATCTCTTGTATAAGCAAAAATGTTTACATTCAATAACCATAAAATACCTACACTGAACAGCTAAACGACTAGTTACCATTTACCAATGAAAAAGTTACAGATTTAAGACAAATGAACGTCAATGGTCAAACAACATTGCTTAAATAACAAAGAGCATACCCAGAGTCGGAAGGTTTTCTTTTCTTTTTTCTTTTTTGTTTTTTAAATAAAAAAGCAAATAACTTGAGGAATATAAAAAAGAACCAAAGTCATTAAAAAGGAAAGAAAGAAAAGTTACCAAGATACCTGTGTCGCAGAAGAGGGGAGTTGAGGAAGAGAAAGGAAAGGAGCAATGAGAAGAAATGAGGGAGCTTTGAAAATGCCATTGGTTGGGGCGTCATGAGTGATGATGGGAGTGGGGAATTTGTCTTACAGGAGAGTTGTGATAGAGAAGAAGATTCTGAAATATTGTAGATTTTGTTGTGCTCGCTCTTTATCTGCCGGTAATCGTAGTATTGCCGAAGTTTTAGCCGGTACTTGCACTATATAATCAATCCAACAATTTAATTTAGTCTCATTATTATTAAAACCATTATTTTAATTTTGGGTTATTATTTTTACATTGAAATTGAAATTTTTTAATTCCACAAAAAGAGTTAAAACATTATCATATGTATTGTTTATTTAATTTTTATTTTATAAAATATATATTCAAGTCACATTATAATATTTTAATCTCATTTGTAAAATTAAAAAATTTTATTAAAATTTCA